>JASAMV010007976.1:0-26677 GCA_030248065.1 Rhynchonema sp. JSB1_4 | reverse complement strand
TATCACAAGCAACAATCAACAAATCCACTCAACCAAGTCCCACCTCATCCTGCATAATCTGATCATTCACATTTGCATCGATCACTGTTGGTTCAATGAAACACTGATCACGATTCGATTCACCACCGAATACGATTTGATCGCGATGTTGGTCGAGTAGCGCTTTCAGCCGACTGTGGCATAATGGAGAAATGTTTTTCATCTAATTCATTGCATTTTTGTTTATCTATTATAAACTACACACAACTGCCAAAAATCACTTTGATAATAACAATACTACGACTATTTATGGTATCGGTGAAGCATTTCTCGGTACTTGTGCCTGTATTATTCTGATAATTTCTTCATGCTCGTCTTAAATGACAAAGTAACAAGCGAAAGATAAGCAACGCACTCAAAGTGTCGCTGGTTAATGATCCTGGAATAATCAGGCGAAGTCATTGGCGTATCCGTGTAGAAATCCAGTGCCCATTTGCGTAGACTCTCAATCAGGCCGGGCTTGGCATCGGCAGTGCACAACACGTAGTCTGGCGCAAGACACGTTTGACCGCAGGACATGAATTTGCCTGATTCAGCAAGGAGGGGTGTAAAAATTACAAATTGTACAAATTACACACTTGATTTGCGAAACAAAGCTTACCCCAGGCGATGCGCTTGCCGGCCACATCAAGATCGCAGGTGTTATCGATGATCACTGGACTGAAAAGTAGAAAGAAAGCAATGTTTCAAGTTTTCATAACATTGACAGCAGCTTCCTCATCAATAATGAGATCAGTTTTAACCTGAAAAACAAGAAACCACAATACATAATTTTCCAAGCCAATGCCACAAGCTCACAAAAGTCCTAAGCCCAATTCAGCTGCACAAAATCATTTTGCACAAACTGCATAATTCTAACCATTTCCCGCCCAATTCCAATGTGACCGGAGTCAGATGTTTGCTTGCGGCAGCCATAATTATCTTCCCAACAGCCGGATTACCCGTGTAGAAAATGTGGTCGAAACGTTGCTGGAGCAAAGCGGTCGTTTCGGGCACCCCACCAGTCACAACACGGCAGACTTCCTGAAGTTACAGCGACCTTTTATGTGATTTATCTAAAAAATTCCTGTAAAATTTAAAAATTCAAACCTTGTTCAGATATTTGGGCACCAGATCAGCCAGCACCTCTGCAGTGTGTGCAGCCACTTCGGACGGCTTGATGACCACGCAGTTGCCTGACACAGAAATGAAATTGTGTCCACCCCTTTTCTGGTCACATGATCTAGACCCGTATTCTTGCACTACAAGGCTTAACGACAGAGTGGGGACCTAAATATCATTTGACAGTTTTACGACATGGAAGATATCACAACATGGAAAGTACGGCTAATATGAAGCAGAAAATGCCGCAAAATATTCGCCACCAACCAGCAGCGAGCGCACCGACGACGGGCAACAGACTCAAATAGACGGGATAGTTCCAGGCGCCAATCACCAGCACCACACCCAATGGGTCATAGTGTAGCTCGGGGTTGTCGATCGCGAACAGAACCGTGCGATCAACATGAAACATTTTGTGGCCGGTTAATCTGATGGAACGATCTAGCTCAGATTTCCGATCGGAATGGGAGCGAGAATATGAACGCAAAACGATTAATTACTGTTACGGCCTTTCAATCACTTTGTGAAATGTTAGCAACGAACAAACACCAGCCTTGGATGGTTTCGCCCATTTGTCCATCTGCGCGCTGATGTGGTCGATTTCGTTCATGGTCGATATCAGCTCGTAGCACATCGCCTCCGTGCGCGACTGGCAAAGTCAGAAAACATGAAAATGATAAATTGTGGATCCAACAAATCGCATCATTCCTACCCGTTTGATGTCGGCATAAATAGCATCGGCCAACGTGTCCACATTCTGACTGATCATACGTCTCAAGTTCATCATCTGCTCTCTGCGTGCCTCCATCGACTGCTGACGACCACTTTGGAATGACCGACGCAAGTGGTCGACAAGCTGAAACATTAGTCTATGTCTGAAACGTTCTGTGAAATACGGTCGATTTTACATATGCATTATGATGTGTAAACGATAAGCGAACACAAAACACGGAACATCTGGTTGAACCCAACGACAATTATCTGGTGGTGAGAAACAAGCAGAAAAAAGCAACACTTACGGCGCCGTATTCCGATCCCATGACTGAGCCGATTTGCTAAACAGAACACGATGCTCAATATTTTGATTCTCCAAATAAAATGAAGTAAAAAGGAAATAGAGTGCCCAGCACTTTGGGGCGAGATACCCAACCATGCATGCGTCCAAGTTGTAAGTTCACTAATTCCCGTTCGTTCGTCGGATAATTTTATAACTATAACTGCAGAGTAAATTGTGGCAACGTGTACCAAATACCCAAATTGAACTCCTGAAGTCAACAATACTAACACCATTCTGGTTGTAAAATAACGGTGAACGTATGTATGTATAAATACATTCCAAACCCTTTGTGAACAAAAAGTTGTTCTGTTCGACTGGGAGTCTAGCCAAGGTCCTTCGCCTTACCGGGGCATTGATCTACCAAAAGCCAAACTAACGTTGCTTAACGTAGTTGTACAAAGTGAGAAAATTGCGAATATTCTCGTTAAAATGTAGGTGGTATAATCATTCACACTGAGCAACTAAAATATTTAGTCATATGCGTTGCTTGGCGTAGCGACGGACTAATAAGGAACAATATGCATCACTATTGTGTAGGTATGCGGACAGTAGATAGGTATTGATACAATGCGGCAGACAGAAAACACATGAGATACATTGGCGTAAAAGAGGAAGCTCTCTAAAAACACAGATTACAATAAGCAACAAAGTTGGACACAGAAAATAGCTGAATTTAGACGCAACAAAATAGAAATAACGAAATAGTTGGCGTAAAGTTCTATGCTATTCGTCCTTCTCCTCAGTGAGTTCCTGTAATTTGTTGAGCACACTTTGCATCGCCGTGCCATCGTCAGCCATCGAGTGCGCCCGACCGTAGAACATTGCGTCCGTGCTGCAGAACGATAAGACACACGCTGTCACACCAAACATTAGTACTTTACTACTTGGATTTGTCGTCTTTCAATCGAAAATCTACTTGTGGCTGTGGGCGGCCATGGGACAAATTTTTACAATCGCCAGAAAACAACAAAGCACAAAACGTACCGTGATTGTCTTCGGGAGAAATCGCGCTGAGGTGACCAGGTTGAATAACAGGCATCAAGGAAGGCAAACGCACATTCAGCCACCAGGCCACGATCAGGGATCTGAGCTGACGCGCCATACATTGATGCCTGAAATATCACAAAGTTGTGTGTGCGTGTGCACCGGTCAATCTAGGAAAAACGAGCACACAGTGCACCGACATGTATTTGTGCACTGATTTGCATAAGATGACCAGTGCAAAACCCGCCCAAGGTCACCGTTTTTGATAGACCAATATTCGGTTGGGCAGCCAGCTTCAACGTCAGCTCTTTCACATCCGAAATGAAATGGTCAGCAACGCCAGGTTTGGTGTGGTTTACAGTGACGCACAGGTGAAACCTGACAGAAAAACGAAAACAAATTATCCGATGTCAAAAATAATATCAAACACGAAATGTTTCACTGACGAGGCCGGATGTTGCAACGAATTGAGATTCCATCCCCTATGACCCAATTCATCCATCAGTGAGTACACGTTGAACACGTCAGAGCCGATCGCGATCACCGACATCTCAGTGGTGCCCAACAGATTGATTGACTCGATGTCCTCGAGTCTGCAACTTGGAGACACAATTGGAGAACGTCGATTTTAGTTTGCAACTGATGTCGGACTTACGTGTCTCTGATGTACTGCGTTGTTTGAATGATCGCCTCGGTCGCATGTTTGTATCCGTCCTTGCCAAAGTACAGCATGGTCGCCCAGGTCAACGCTAACGACACACCAGCGCGACTGCCTGTCACAGAGAAACAAAACATACAAAGTTTTGGAGCTTTTGTCACGGAACAGCCCTGTGCGGTACGTGAGAGAAAAACATGAGCAATAGTACGATAACGCTGGGCTGTTATGATACGGCGCAAGTTTCTATATTACGCTGATTAGCCATGTGAGGTCACAAAACCACCAAAGTTACTTTAGCCGTGAAACATCAGCTGGCCAGCTATATTGGCCGCAGTATGTTAGCTTCTCCTGATGTCAATTTTGAAGTCTGCTCACACACAGAAGTTGTTTTGCTGGAGTCAGCTGTGCGGAGAATTCGAAAGTGTACGTACAAAACATGACAACAAACTGAAACAACGCACCAGCGAGCGTGGGTGACGCATACATGCCACCCGGCCAGTCGACTTGCGCGAAATAGTGATAATGACGTAGTGACTCGCTGCGGTACATCAGCACCGATGAACCCTTGGGCGCGTAACCGTACTGGAAGAACGTGCAACAGTTTATCTCATTCAACTTACGATGAAAAACAGGAAACGGAATGACAAGAAAACAAGCGCCTCTAATACCTTATGTGTATCACACGATATGCTCATAACCCCGGGCAGACGGAAATCATACGGTCCAATCGCGTAACCGAGTTGTTCCATGAAAGGCAGCAGAAACCCGCCGAGACATGCGTCCACGTGGACGGGGATGCCGTAGGACTGGCCCAACTACAAACAGTGAGTGAATCAATTCATTTATTGAATCGAAAGCAAAAAGCACGAAAACCGTTGCACCAACCTGTGAAATCTCATTCAACGGATCAATACTGCCGTAGGGGAAATTGGGCGCCGAGCCGACCAGCTGAAAAGGTACGTATGAAACTTGAGAATCGTGAAACGTTTCTGTCTGAAAAGTGGGTACGAAATCGATGAAGAATAGAAAGTGGAAATCGATAAAGAATAGATAGGATCTGTCTTGGTCAGAAATTTTTTTTGAATTGAGGATGCTATAGATTGCTGACCGAAGGTTGCGATTTGACCAGCCAAAAGCTCTTCATGACTTGGCTGGAAACGATGTTCACCAGGTGTCAAGCAAAAGCATTCTTGATGTAAAGGTCATGGTGTGACCAAAGCAGGACTGAGCACAACTTATCTATATTTATGACTTTTGTTTGTGCTTGCAGAACTCTCAACACTAACCACACACGTATTCCTGTTGATCAATCGTTTGACGGCAGCCACATTCACTTGCATTGTGTCCTGGTCACACGCGGCGTGACGGATTCGGATACGGAAATAGTGAGCCGCCTTATCGAATGCTGCGTGAGCCGTGTATGGCACGACCCTGAATTAGCAAGGCAAGGGAGTTGGCAAGCCACAAATATGTTTTCAGTGTCAAATGCAGAAAACCATATCGAAGTGGTTCGATAAATTTAAACTTAGCCAATTTATAAACTACGACAAAAACAAACCCGAACTCAGAAATAGACTGACATTCGCCACTCACATTTCCGGATGGTCAATTCCCAGATCATAAGCGCGATTTCTGTACGCCAACATGGCAAGCAGAATTGACTCGGTGCCGCCGACGGTGACCTGAATCATTAGAAATACAGCATCTTCTGAAAACACCAACAGAACTGCCAATACACATACCACGCCACACGATTCCGGACCACCGTTGAACAGATTGCAGAGCATGCGAACGACTTCGGCCTCCATTTTTCGAGCACCCGGGAACACGTCGGGATGCAGCGGATTGGAGTAGGCGAATAATTCGAATACCTACAATTGAATCAATTGTTATATTGTATTGGTTGTTGGTCATTGACAACAACGTAGCGCTTATCTTAATCCATTTATGCATATGTAGATCCGTTTAACCCCAAAGAACGCACCCGTTTCTGCACGTCCATCAACTGCTGCGGCATGTCCGTGTAGACTGCCCCAGATATGCGACCATCCGTCAACTTGTACGGGCCCAATTTGTGGTATTTATCGATTTCGCTCATCAACTCATCCTGAAGGCGACTAATGCAAGTATGGAGATGGAAAAAAAGGTATTTTCCAAAAAAATTTTTTTCTGAGCACTGGAAAAATATCTACCGGAAATTTTCGGAAAAGCTTTCAAATTTTCCAAAAAACTTGGAAAAGCGCGAGGTCAGTTTCTCAAGTCGCGCCAAAGCACCACTTTTTGTATTTCGGTAGACGTACAACATTACTTTTCCTCATGAAGCAACTTTTGAAGATAATTTGCCCAAATGTGCTACAGTTGAACAGGCGACCAACTGTTGGCCTAAAAAACCGAGAAAAAAATTTTTTTCGGAAAAAATGATTTTTATCCAGTAAATATATTTTCCGAAAAAATTGCAACTATAGATACAGGTATAAATCAGGAACTATACGTAGTTAAAAACAGTAATAAACCCACGAATGAATAGCCTTTGTCGGGTAGATATTTGAGAAACTCGCGTTTCGGGTCGACTTTGTGCACCACGTCATCGAGATCGGCTCGCACTTTGGTGAGTTCCTTGTGGATTTTCGCCTCGACCCACGGGATCTTGCGTATGAATTTGAAGAAAAAGTGCTTCAGACGGCCGACGAAAGCTGAAAACAGAATAGTTAAGGTCAAAAAGATCATTGCAGCATTTCTCGGTGAAACACACTTCCAGCAACAGCACAAGATGACATTTAATTATCACGAAAAATGGGCATCAATAAAAATGAAGAAAACCGACGTCGTTCCGATACAGTGATAGATCGTAGCCAAATGAAGAAGCACGTCAGACTGAACGTGTATGCAGCGACCTGCCACGGCTCGAGGTTGGCTGCACATTGGTTGACGAAAATACGCGCCTCAAATCGATTAAGTTTACATGAATTTTATGCAAAATAGATAAATTTCCTTTGAGAACAATAATTAATATCAAACCTCATTCAAATAATCCAACAGCACAGATCCGTATACGTGAAGGTGGTCCAGCAGCTCCGTGGACAAACTAGTTCCTTGTGGTGTCGTCATGTCTTATTGAAGCAGATTTGTAAAAACAAGTTGTGTTCAGGTGCATTGAAACTGAAAGTACACGAAAGAGTGATCGATACTCCATGAGAATGTACATGCACAGTTTCTGCGATGATACTTTGGTCTGATTTTACTGATAAGAAGCTTTGTAATACGTGTGCCGCTATACTGATAACAGATGAAACGAATAACAACATGGCAGATATACGGCAGCAGCCGAGCCCTGGATAATATAATAACCGATAACGTCAAATACACGTCGAGCGCCGCAGTTTTGACGTTTTATCCAAAAAACTCATGTGGTAACACAAACAAAACAGTTGCGAAAAATAATGGTAATAACATCAATTTATTCGTGAAATGAGATCATAAGCTGGTACACATGCTTTGTTTGACTGGGCATCCACATGCTTTTTTTGTGCATGTACAAAAGACACCTGTCTGCACAACACACGCGCGGAAACATACACACACACACATGTTCAGCTGACGGATTTTTTCGAATGGGTGCACGATTTACAAAAGCATTTTGATGCCAAATACAAAACCATAGCAAGGTTAAAACATGAAACAGTAAATTTCTAATTTCGTTGCCTCATGCATTTTTACAGATGCAGGGAAACTCCCGTTCGAAGTCGAGGCAGGCAACAAGCTCAACACACAGTCAACAAGCTACGCAGCTAGCACGCGTGCGTTTCGAATGTTTCAGTCACACAAGCTGTGTGTGTCGGCTGCGCGGCTTGTTGACGGTGTGTTGAGCTTGTTGCCTGCCTCAACTTCGAACGGGAGTTTCCCTGCGCCTGTAAAATACATGAGGCAACGAAAGTAGAAACTTACTATACTAGCAGAGCTACCAGCCCAAATGTTTCATCGTCTAACAGTCACTTGAGGGGGCATGTCGTCAGGGGTCTGTGCGCCATACGGATTGATCATTCGCGGCTGAGGTTGACCTTGTTGAATCAGGGTTCTCTGCGGCGCAGATTGTTCCATCGCGCCAGCAGCAGCCACAACACTCGGTGCTCGGGGCGTGTCCGAACCGGTCGATCCCTCACCAGGTGCAGACTCGCGCAATCGTGTGAACACAGCGATGTATTGCCGAAGGGTGTCTGTAGCTCACGATCAGGGAAGTTCACAAACGGGCCTGTTTTTCATCTCTGATGATGTCTCATCGAGCAACTAGATTTTGACAAATGAGCCACGAGACTTTGAGTGGAATTCACAAAGCAAAGTCAAGCTCACCGTCAAGCTCAAAGTTCAAAATCAGATGTTTCAGTGTCACGCTGGGTGATGCAACAGACAGATTTTCTAAACTAAGGGCACCTGTGACAGATTGTTGCGCATAGTTGGATTCTTTTCTTGGGATACTGTTACTTTAAGGATGTAACACAAGAGTTTTTCTGAAGAATGCTTCTGAGTTATAACAATTTCTGCACATGAAGAATATTTCTGAGTTATAACAATTTGTTACCAATGTTGTTGAAATAATGTAGCGACCATTGACCGCAGTCAAATTTGTTTGCACCGCCTTTGGTGATCGTCTGTTCATTTCTTTGCCTCGTTTCAGAAATACGTAAAACTCGGAAATACTTTGCGAAATCGTTTGTGTCATGTCTGTAAAATAATATTTTAGCGAGAAAGGCATCCAATCCTGCACAATAACGCGTCAACCAGCTTGATGGCGAGCTTGACTTTGTTTTGTGAATTCCACTCCTTGCGTGACAGTAAGTTTCTAATTTCGTTGCCTCATGCATTCTTACAGACGCAGGGAAACTCCCGTTCGAAGTCGAAGCAGGCAACAAGCTCAACACACAGTCAACAAACCACGCAGCTGACACACACAGCTTGTGTAACTGAAAGATTCGAAACGCACACGAGTCCGCTTGTGTGGCTTGTGGACTGTGTTGAACTTGTTGCCTGCTTCGACTTCGAACGGGAGTTTCCCTGCGTCTGTAAGAATGCATGACGCAGCGAATTTAGAAATTTACTATAGCACACTCTAGCATCTTTAGAATGGCGAGATCGGAATCTGCCATTTTCGGTCGCCAAAAATAATATGCACAATATAAAGGATAATTATGAGGTCATGAATTTCAAAACTTGATACCAACCGGATACCGAATAATGTGAGGACGGTCTGGCTTTCTGAATGACCATTGGTCGATTGTCAGCGATGTGGCCAAGCAGGGAACGACAGAACTCGGACATCAATTGGTCACATTGCGACACACAATGACATGGGGTGTACTCGATCTGATACATTGAGCGATATTAAACTTGATGCTCGGATGTGACTTGCCTTGGTAGCGCGTCATTCTTGCATGATGATCTTAAGAAATTTACTGGAGCCATAATTTCGTCCAGCTTATTAGTTATTCATTTTTTAAGATCAGAAACATCTTTTGCGCTGGACGAAATTAGTTGCATCACTAAAGTTCTTATACCCTTACCCTTATTTCAAAAAGTCACGTGACCGTGGCTGATCACATCCGATCCGATCGCTAAGTTTGATATCGTTCATTACGCGGAAAAGATAATTTTAGAGATTTAAATACGTCTGTCAAAATGGTACTCACGGTTCCCATTCTCACCATCCGTCGGTGGCGATAATGGACGCGTTTCACGCATTTTCATTCGGGCTGATGCAAACGCTAACCTCCACAGCTATGCCCCTCAGCGTACTACCCATTGTCACTGCTCCGGGTCGGACGACAAAATCTTTCAATTGAAACTCATTTCCGTTGCATTCAGTTCGGGCGTTCGGTTTCGTGTGGAATACCTGAGAAGGATTATCTGAGCAATGATGTGTGAAAAATCTACATTTTCTTTCAAAGTAACGCACCGCCGACATTTTCGCCAGCAAAAGATCGAATTGTTGATCGGACGTTGCGCTGACGTCCGGGTCACCTTGACGTGTCCACTGGACAATAGTGAAGCTGCTGCTGGGGTATTCGGTGTGATGGCAGAGGTACAGGGGACGGAGCAGACCTGGCAATGGCAAAAGTTACTCGTCATGCAAATGAAACCGTAAACTGAGTGATGTGATTGGCGGTCCGTTTGGACTCTCGCAGACGGATTGTCGTCGCATGCACCGACCACACAGCCATGTATCACATCATGTAACCTGGATTCACACTCGCTGAAACATTACTTCCCCGAAACAAATCGATTCCGAACAAAGGCTGTTGCGAACTCACCGGATTTCGAGTCAGGCGTGTAAAGCGTGGCATCGACTTTGAATGTGCCCAATTTGAGCGCACCCATTGTGACCAGATGCTGTTCGATTTGCTCCAATGTGTTAGTCGCCTGCTTGGCTGCGTCCGAAAGCGGATATTCGAACACCCTGCAATTATATTACGGGGACAGAACGGTAACCAAAACACTCAAGAAACTAAACATCTAAAATAGGTATAACTCACCACGAGACACCCATGTTATGGTTGTGAAGCAGCAGCTATACTTTGTGAATTCAGCAATGTGCGCTGCAATCAGTCTGAAACCGGTCATTTTTGGCAATAAGCATTAGTGATCAGAAGCGCACGCACGGGAGAACGTTTTTGTCAAAAAATTGGAATAGGTCATAACATTTGCAAAAATTGTAACGTTCTCGTTGCGTCATGGGCGAACATGGGAAATACCGGTTTCCCTCACATGGTGCGCGCAGCACCGTCCCTTCTCCCACAGATGTGGCGTGGCACCAATGAACATTTTGCGCATTGCGCAGTTCCACGGCAACAATCATAAATATACTGATAGGCCTGGCATGGAAACACCAGTTAGCACCACCACATAAATAATCCAGTCCACGAACTTCAATATTTATTCAACATGAACAGTCAATATGAAACACAGCACTTTGTATCAAGTGAAAAACTTTCGATTGAGAAATATGTGTTGCAATTTATCATTGCCCTTCAGTTCGCGAAACATCACCCGTTGTTGATCAGGCAGGAATTCAAACAACATCATCGGAGAATCGATATATTCTTCGCCTGAAGTAACAAAATAAAACAAAAAAATGCTGAAAAAATACGGGTCTCACTCACCGTTATGCACAACATATCGCACAGTATCGTCACCACTGGCTGCAGATTTCAGAGATTGCACAGTCCAACTGAGCACTTTGTGCAGCAAGTCCAGACACACCGCCCATGACCAGTACGGCTGTAAGACAAGGCAAAATGTTAAATTTTAGCCAAACTATCACTGAAAGGTGCTCAGCTCACCCGCCCGCCGCGTTCAATATTTCTGAGATCGAATGACTGAATGGATTTCACCAGACCGCGATCATCCCTGAGCCCAAACAGCACCCGCTCGATGCCGACGAAGAATGACTGCAGCCAGACACGCAGCGACTTGAGCTCGTAGAATCGGTCGATGTCACGCTGCAGTTCAAATAACCATGCTGTCATTAACAATTGGAATGAGCGAACAGTACAGTACAAATCGACAAAAATAAGGAATTCGCAGAAAATCACGAACCTGATTCCCATTTCTGAACATTCTGTGCGTCTTGAGCTCGACCGCCTTGCCGGTGTTTGTGTCAAAACAATCAATTTCCGCAGCAAGCAAGATCTGCACATCGTTCAGTCTGGTGCTGTAGACACAACAATATTGATCGGACGGCAATGTGAAGGCCGTGGGGAACTCGGGACTCGATGGGGCACGGCCCTGCAACAAAACGGTTAAAAATTGTGCAAATCAAACTACTGCAAAAAAATTAGGATAAGCCTTTTTCCAAAAGATAAACGAAAACTGACATCAGCATTCCGTGTCACCATGTAGTCCTCAAATTTATACCCATAATAAGTGAACAGTGACTGTCGCTCATTCATGTTTGCCTTTTGTCGCAATTTAGCGTCAGTGTCCAGCTCAGCCAGAAACGTGACGCCTTCATGCGAGCAGGCCACGAACTTCCAACCCGTGCTGTTAGGACTGAAAATGGAAATTCCGTCGAAATTATACACTGCGCAACACACAGCGACCACTTGAGAAAAATAAAATAACAGACGGTCGTTCATACGGCGAACAAGCAATACGGGTCAGCAAGCCGCGGAAACACACGATGTGAGCGTGGAAAGCACCTGCTGATGTTTCAAAAGAATGTGTGACAATTCCTGTTGGTATTTTTATTGCGGTTGAGAGCAAAGCCTGAGCCTAAACGAACCTATCTTAACGTTATCGGAGCAGTTAGCCTCAACTCGATGCTGTTGAAACCAGTCCAACAATTCATTCAACGGTCCAGTGCTGGCCGTCTTGCTCGTATCGAAACTGGGGGCAAATCCAGCAGCCAGGTCGAAGTTCGGACTCGAAGTCGACGGAATGGCAATGTCTGTCCGAAGATAGGTCTTGTGTGAATCGTTGAGATGCACTGAACGGGGCTGGGCATGTAGGGAGTAGGCAGACACCTGAAATTACAGAAAGCGAATTTATGGAAAAAGAGAGCGAGAGACGCAGAATTAGTGTTACTTTTGACCACCTGTTGCGGCTGCGACAATGTCATTTTGGTGGAACCGTACAGAGAACTGCTGGTGGAGATGGATTCCGTTGCATTCAGCTGAAATGAGAAAGTTTTCGTATGACTATGACTCGTTTCTCATGACCTTGCTGACCTGAGTTGGGTGTCCAACAATGCATCTATGGAATTCAGCATTATGAGATTTCTTGGATGGCTCAAAGCTGCTTGTGCTAGCTTCTCTGTTGCACTCGTGTTCAGCTTCGTCTGTGACAGCACGTTTCATGGTCCTGATAAAAAACTTATTTTGTCGCATAACAAGGAAACAATAGTGCACAAATGTAATCCCAAATACCAATTGGGTGGCCGACTCAACCACTCTCATTCAGTGCAATGCAACCAACAGGGACAACTTGGCGATAAATTTTGTACTAGCTACACTAGCACTGCTCTATATTTACACAATATTTTTTGATAAACTTACAAGCACCATATGTGAAAGATAATGACGACATCACATGTGAAAATTGAGGCAGAAAAAATTGGGAAGGCACAACAAACTGCCGAATCACAATAATACTGTCCGCAAGAGCCGATATGTTGAGAAATTCAGATCAAAATGTCAAATCTAAAGATAATAAAGAAATCGCGTTCACCATCAGGCTAACCTAACATCAGTTTAAACGTGCAATTTCAGAAAATCGTAGACCGCGTCGTAAACCAGGAACATTATAGCACCACCTGAAATAGTACTTTTTGTGATTTCAACAAAATTAATATGACGAAAAAAGCATACATACCAGGTGCCAATCTCATAACTTTGGGCAAGAAACCTTTGTACAATGCCCAGAAGCTGAAAATAATAATAATTATTATTATTATTATGGCCGATGAATACACTCAATCGTACAAATCGCAACATAAGCCCACCCCTCTTCCACATACACCATGTGCATTGTGGCCAGCAATGTGTGGTATTTGCGTTGACCAACAACGGGTTGTGGGCCCTGAATCCTGCTTTTCGCAACATCAAATGGAATATTGGCCACACAGGCCAGGAAACCGGCAGTGAAACCGAGTGAGAAACGGTAGAAAAAGCTCGACGTAGAATCCTGTTGCAAGTGACATTTCTTGTGATTGACGGAAGTGAAACTAATAATCATGAAAAAAAATTTACCTGCGGCGCGGGAAATTCTTGCTTTATTGAATGGTACAGTCCAAAATATACACCGTTCCAAACTCCGTGTCTCATCAGCGTTGCAGTCAAACCACGAAAAATACCATTTTTGCCCAAGCCACCTTCGTTGATAATCTGACGCGCCGTCGACCACGTGCTTTGCTGCTGAACAGGTTGCATTAAATGTTGCAAAGATATTTGAGCTGAAACATGACCACACTAAATCCAGCAACAACTAACTTGGCCGAGTGAGACGTCTCTTTGGGACTGTAATTTGACTTTCACAACTTCAAATGGACAAATGATGACAGCTTCTGTAAAACCACTGCCCATTCCAGCAAGTGAAAAGGTCTGGAAAATAAAAGAAATTATGTAGAAAGTACACCTTTCAGTTTTCACAGACAGTACATTTCGGCCATAGAGCAGTTGGTAACTTTCTTCCATCACGTGTCTACCAGTAGGGATCGGACGTGGGTGTGTGGTATAGTCTTTCCGTTTTATAACAGTCCAGAGGCGGTATACAGAAAATGTTTCAACGCCTTGAAAACAGCAGTCATCGTCGTGGATGATAACCAACAGGCCGACAACGTGGCTCGAAGCATGCGTGTGACTTGATGGCTGCTGTTGCGATGAAACATTTGCTGTATACTTTCTTTGGACCGAGAATAAAATGAAAGACTATACCTCCAGCGGCGTGGGTGTGTGGTACCTCAAGCGGCGTGGGTGTGTGGTACCTCCAGCGGCGCGGGTGTGTGGGCACTTTCAAATGTGTGGGTGTGTGGTTTTTTTTCAACTGTGTGGGTGACCCACACACCAACAAAAGGAGCAAAATTTTGTTCAACATTGATTTTTTTCCTTTGAAAAAAATGATCATTTCTGTAAAACGTTGATGTTTTCAGGTTGAAAAAAAGAGGGGATTTTGTTCAAACATGAAATTGACAGAAACATTTGGACGAACTGAAATTTTCAGACCTGTCCCGGACAATTTTTAATATCAAACAGCCCAATTTTAGGTTTTTTCTTCAAATTTTTCAAGTTGTAGGTGTGGGTTTTTTCAACGCTTGTGTGGTGTGGGTCTTCAAAACCGCGGGGTGTGGGTGTGTGGGACGGGACCCACAGATTCCCATTCCTATCTACCAGTGCTCAGTGGTTTCAGTGTTAGCGTGCAGTTTCTAAATTCGATCGCATGCGATCATAACACATCCCATGGAGAGGAGATAAAAATAACAAGCCAACGCACCACAGGTAACGGAATACTTGAAGACGTAAATAATTTCTTGTACTGCTCAAATGTGAGAAACTGAAAAAAGCAATAAGGTGTTTCAACAGCAATTTTACACTGGCTGTAACTGGTGGTACATAATTAACTTACTTTCGTAGCACGTTTGGGCGTTTCCGCGAGAATCGGTGGCAATATTCCCTGCGTACGAAACATAACATTTCAAATTCGCAGTGTGGGTCTTCGTTCAGCACACCGTGTTTATTTACACAGGACAAAGGCACTAACTTTGTAGAAGGACAACGCCCCTTCGCTGTGGTACATTTGTCGGAAACAATCAGCCAAATTTCTGTATCTTGTTGGATCGTTCGCACCGCCCTGAATCTGAAACCTCGTCTTCACCAGATCCAGTGGATGCATGATCGACACTTCAACCAGTCCTGAAATGCATGTGTTGGTGTTTGGTGATGGCTTTGCCTAGCGATGACCGTTGACGGTAGATGCAGCCGGAGGTGGGAACCTGGTTCGGTTTACGTCGGCCCGGCCAGGCCCGACGAGGTCCTGGGGTCGGCACAGCCCGGCCCGACAGGACAGTTGGGCCGGGAAGTCCGGCCTGGCGTCAGTTTTTTTTGGTCCGACTTTTTATGACTGTATTTCGAAGCAAAATTTTTGGTGCTAAAATTACTGTTTGGATGGAAGCCGGTACTATGCTGAATCGCGAGAAGCTTTGGCAAGTTTACCCTACAAGTCACGATTTTTTATGGAAATTCGATTATGTCCGCAGCAGTGGCTGGCAGACCATCAAAATAAAAGAACAGATTCTAGTCCTATGGTGACGCATTTGCCGAAATTCAAGGAATTCGTCCACCAACACACCCAGACGACTCCGGGCAGTTCAGCTTGCAGCAGCTTGGTGGTCCGGGGGTCACAAGCTGCAGCAAGCTGGACTTCCCAGACAGGCTCGTTTCTGCTCTATGGAATTAGAAAAAACATTTGCCACAATGCCAACAAACACAAACCAGCGCATCCGCCAGCCGCAAACTGACGAGCTGCATCTTTCGCTTTCTCCATTCCACATGTGTTGCCAAACGGCCCCAACAACAAACAGCCGAAAATTGTCGCCAGCAACAAAGCTGGAACAAAGCGAGGAGCACCCGATCAAGTCAACAATCAGCAGGTTGGGTTGGGATCAGTTCCCTCGGTGGCGAATTCCAAGCTCCTTTTCGCGATTTCGCCTGTTTTGCCCTCCCTCGGTGGTATTGGTCGCACAATGGCCGTATAAGAATTCATCAAATCAATCCTGATTTTCAAGTTCAGTCACTCTTAACCACTGTGCTATTTGTGATTTTCACAAAACATTTTCAGCTAAAAATAATCTAGCAGTTCAACCACGTTGCCGCTGGTCTGAAACATTCTCTTTACTACATGCTTTGTGTACGATCGCGCAACGCAACGTCATTGCCCCGTCACTTTCCCTCTTTAAGAATCAGGAAAAAAATTGACCAATTCTTATAAAGTCATTGTGCGATCAATACGTACCGGTCCCGCCCGAATGCCAGTCCGATCCGGATCCGGGGACGATGTTGAAGTTGAGTTGATCTAAGAAATAGTTGATCTTGCTTTTGTGGATGTTGCTGTGGGTGGGGCTGGCTGGGGGGACCTGTGGAGGACGCCGGAAACGGCTCACGGACGAAAACAAGTCTACCGTAAAAACCTAAACGGAAGGGGGCTCTATTAATTCACTGACCCCATTTTGGGGGGCTCTATTACGGGGGGCTCTATTCCGGGGGGGCCTCTATCAATTCACTGACCCGAACCTGAAAAATTGTTCCCAGAAATACCCCCAAAAACCCTTAAAAAGGGGTTTGAAAGGATGTTTTTCGCTTGTAATCGCATTTATTCGTGTCTACTTGTCAATAAGAGGCGTATTATGTGCTCTGAACAGTGTAGTGGCCAGTAGTGTCGTTGGGAAATCAAAAAGTCAGGATACCGGATACCCAAAATCCAAAATTTTCGGATACCGGATACCCAAAATGAAAAATCTCGGATACCAGGGGGGGTTGCTCCCTAAACTAAAAAATCTCGGATACCCAGGGGGGGGGGTTGTTCAAAAAAGTCAATTTTTTAAGAGGAAAATCGAGCAAAATCGGTGTTGAAAGCGCAAAAAATGGTCATTTTGGGGGTTATGCTTGCGCTAGCAAGCGATTTTGAGCATTTTGGAGGTAAAAATGGGCGATTTTTACGGTTTTCGGAAAAATTTTAGGGCAGGATACCCCTGGACAAAAAGTCAGGATACCGGATACCCCTGGGTGAAAAATCAAGATACCGGATACCGGATACTAGGGGGGGTAACCCCCCCCCTTCCCCCCCCAACCATACCACTGGTAGTGGCTGGGGGGGGATGGGGGGGATTCCCCCCTAAGGAGTAGGTACCTTGCAACCACCCCTTCGGGGGGATGGGGGGAAGGGTAGGTACCTTGCAACCACCCCGGAGGGTACGTTGCAACCATCAATTTATGGTTTTTATAGGCAAAATGGGTGTTTTTTCGACCTCAAAACCCCAAAAATCGCGCGCTCCGCGCGCAAGCCTCCATATAATAGATATTTTAGGCAAGTTTTCGGCCAAAATGCAAAAAAGTACCTATTTTTCGGCCAAATTTGCAGTAGGTATAATGCATGCAAAAAACACCCTTTTTTCGGACCTCAGGGGTACCTTGCAACCTTCCGGAGGCTGGGTAGGGGGGTACCTTGCAACCATCTGGATCCATCCCCCCAAGGGTACCTTGCAACCATTTGCCTGCCACTACACTGGCTCTGAACGAACAACAAACGTGCATAAATGTACCTGTGCACCACTATCAAGCCTTAATACAAGGGGGGTGTTACTTAGGGGCAGTGGTGTAGCCAGACCTGTACAACCACCCTCGGCACCCTCGGCCCGGCCGAGGGTCATTTTGGATTTGCCGAGGGTAAATTCCGGCACCCTCGGCAAAAATTACCAGACCCCCCTCAAAATCCAAACCAGTACCTCTTCCAAAAAGCATTTTAAACGTGTATTTTAGCCTTTTTATACTTCAGGTCGGCGCGCTTCGCGCGCATTTTCTGTCACTCATGACTTGTTATGCCTTTGCTGTAGAACATTGATGACGAAGCTCAGCGGCGCTTCGCTGACAATGTTCCGAAAGTTCAACATTTCAATCTAACGAAAGTTATGCTTGTCACGTTTCCCGTTTTTTTGTGGCTAGCGCATTGAATGACATGATAACCTATACCTGCACATTGTAACTGTACGTAATTGCATTGTCTCCGGTCTTCTTAGCTCACCAGAAGTGTTTTAAAGTTTCTTGATTCGTGGCATTACTTAACTAATTTGAACATTTCGGTCAACTTTTTAGGTATGTATTATACTTCCAGATTTTGTACGTAAACTTGATTATTCTGTTTTTAAATGTTGTTTTGCGCCGTAAATGCTTGTGCTTGTTAAAGAAACCTGCCAAAACGTATTTATGAGTCTGAGAATACATGGCTAATGGCTCTATGAGCTCTGTAACACTGAAATAAGGTCTACTGACTTCATTCATAAAAATTACCAGACCCCCTGATTTTGCTTCCGAGGTTACCAGACCCCCCAATTTTTCGATCTGAAGCCATTACCGGCCGAGGGTAAAAAATTCCTCCCGTACAGGTCTGGGTGTAGCTACCCAGGCGGGGCGGCAACCTACTGTACCACCCAAAATGCGGGGCGGCAACCTACCTACTGTACCAGTCGAGCTAGGGGGGTCGTACCACTTGGGGGGGGGGGTCATCTGGAAACCGAAATTTTTTATGTCTAAATACTGAAGAAAATGTGGCCTAAAACACTAATTTCGCGCGCAGCGCGCGATTTTTCGCCCATTTGCAGACAAATGTGCTAATTTTATGCAATTTTAAGCCAAAAATGAATGTTTTGGGTGAAAAGTTAGGTGGGGCGGCAACCTACCTACTGTACCAGGGGAGAGGCGGCAACCTACCTACTGTACCAGGCGAGGGGCGGCAACCTACCTACTGTACCTAGGGGGGGGGACCCCCCACTCCCCCCCCCCAGCCCCAGCTACACCATTGCTTAGGGGGGGGGCTCTATTAATTCACTGACCCCTTTTTGGGGGGCTGTATTACGGGGGGCTCTATTCCGGGGGGCTGTATTTAGGTTTTTACGGTATGCCTGAAAATAACAACAAGCCTAGCCCTAAACCTAAGTTCACACCTTAGGACCAGTGTAGTTCCTGGGGGGGAGGGGGGGTCCCCCCCCTAAGGTACACTAACCGCCGCGACCAAGGTACACTAGTACACTAACCGCCGCGCCAGGTACACTAACCGCCTCAATTTTTGCCTAAAATTGGCATTTTTAGGCCTAAAATGGGCATTTTTAGGCCTAAAATGAGTGATTTTTAGGTGAATGATGTCAAAAGTCGCCAAAATACCCTTTTTATGAAGAATTTTTTCCAAAAAGGGCCAAAAATCGGTCAAATTTTCTACCCCAAAAAGTGACTTTTTCCTGGATTTGGGTCTTCCCCCCCCCCTTCCCCCCCCAGGGAGGTACACTAACCGCCGCACGGAAAAAAAAGGTAGGTACCGTAAAAACCTAAATAGAAGGGGGGGCTCTATTAACTCACTGACCCCATTTTGGGGGGCTCTATTACGGGGGGGGGCTCTATTCCGGGGGGGCCTCTACCGTATTGTCGGAAATAGAACCCGGGGGGTCTATTTTTTCACTGGGGTCATTTTGGGGGGGTTCAATTTATGGGGGGGGTCAATTATTGGGGGGTTATATTTTTCATTTGGCCCCCCGACGAAAAAAATCATTGTTAATAATGCCCCTAAAAATGGCCTGTTTAGGGTATTTTCTGCCTTTAACAGCGTTAATTATGCTTAAAAAGCCGTATTCTGCTGAAAACGCAAGCTTAAACAACGTTTGACACAACAGCACAGCCTTACCATACCACTAATCAGAGGTGCGGTGAAGGTTGGGGGTGGGGTTCTATTAATGGGGGGGGTCAATTAATGGGGGGGGTTCTATTTTTGATTTCGAGCCATTTAGGGGGGTTCAATTAATGGGGGGGTTCTATTTCCGACAATACGGTATTAATTCACTGACCCAAACCTGAAAAAATTGTTCCCAGAAATACCCATAAAAACCCCTAAAAATGGGTTTGAAAGGATGTTTTTTCGCTTGTAACCGCATTTATTCGTCTCTATTCGTCAATAAGAGGCGTATTATGTGCTCTGAACTAACAATAAACGTGCGTAAATGTACTTGTGCACCACTATCAAGCGTTAATACACTGCTGTATAGGGGCGGGTACTGAGGGGGGGGGGGGGTCTATTCCGGGGGGGCGGGGGGGGGCTCTATTAATTCACTGACCCCTTTTTGGGGGGCTGTATTACGGGGGGGGCTCTATTCCGGGGGGGCTGTATTTAGGTTTTTACGGTACACTAGCCGCCGCGCCGGACCAGGAACTACACTGCTTAGGACTGCACCTAAGTATGGTGAAAATTGATGGAAAAATTGAATTAGACAAACTTAAATACAAACAACAACAAAACAAAAATTTGAAATAACTGGGTAAGGTAAAGGTAAAACTACCGTTACCGTATTGTCGGAAATAGAACCCGGGGGGTCTATTTTTTCACTGGGGTCATTTTGGGGGGTTGGGGTGGAGTGCTATTTGGGGGGTCAATTAAAGGGGGGTTCTATTTTTGATTTCGAGCCATTTAGGTGGGGTTCAATTAATGGGGGGGGGGTCAATTAATGGGGGGTTCTATTTCCGACAATAAATACGGTACTTTCTTCGAACTTCTAGTATTTATTTGGTGGATGGAGCCGATGGTGGGGTGACAGTTTATTGCCCGGTCCATTATGCATTGTGGGCTGTGCGTGTCGGGATTCGGGAAGACTCATTATCAATAAAACGGATTAATCGGATTAAACGGATTTTTGAGTGCTGGGGGGAAGACTCATTATGGATTTGAAAATAAAACGGATAGAACGGAATCCAGCTGGAACTTGGTCCTGAACCAAGGCACGGGCTTAGTCTTGAAGCTTAGGCTTGCTTACACTCACGTTTACGCATATATTTGACTTAGGCCGCTTTCACAATCATCCGGTTTCCGGAATCCGGTTTCCGGTTTCCGGAATTCAAATCTCAAAAAAATGAAATCCGGTTTCCGGTTTCCGGAACCCGGTTTTTATTTTCCGGTTTCCGGTTTCCGTTTTCCGGCAGCCGGAAAGTGCTTTCACAATCATCCGGTTTCCGGTTTCCGGATTTGATGACTTGCACGTGGTTTGACAAGTTCTATATCACACACGGCAACCGCATTCCTTGTCCAGCTGGTGGCCAGACATAACGCACTCTGTGCATGTTACAAAAGGAGACTTTGCTGTTTTTTTGGAGCTCTGCATTTTGACCGCAGGCCCAATTTTGGGCAACAGATTGCTCGACATATTCCTGAGACATCGATGGGACAAACATCTTATGTGTGTATACATACAGTATGTATATTGTGTAGCTGCATCTATTTTGACCATTCAAAGTTTTCTATCTGTATTTGACGTTATGTGCTTTATGAGCGTTTATATTGTGTGGTCAGCGCTGTTGAGCATGGCAACATTATGCCGAAGTTGTCTTCATGCGGAGGCGTGTTACTGTCAGTATACTGTAGCAAGCAAGATGCTACTCTATACTCCAACTTGAAGAATGTTGTTCTGACTCGGGAAACTTGGCCGTTGCACTGTTCAACTTATATTTATTCCAGACAATTCACACCACAGGGCAAAACAAAAAAAAGCCCTATCAACAAAAGCAACAGATAAAATTAGCTACTGTACACATGCATGCTAGATTTGAGACACTTTCATTGCCCAACCAACCAAACAAAAAAGCTCTTTAAAACTTAGTTTGCAGAATTAGCGTTGGCGTTAATTCACGGAAAAGCCTCTGAAAATACCGTGATGTAACTTAAAAGAAACTAGGGACACCTAAATCTCGAAAACAGGGTTGGGCAAAAAAAAACGACGGCGTTTTTTCTTAAAAAAACGACGTTTTTTTAAAAAAAAACGCCTGGGTCGTTTTTCGTTTTTTTTAAATCCCGAATTTCCTTGATTTTCCCTGATTTTTCAGGGAAAGTACCCTGATTATCAAGGAAAATCAATTTTTTGTCAAATTTTTTTCAAAAAATTTTCGACCAATTTTTACTTTGTCGAGATACGTCGATATACGGAGTTTGACTTTCAGTGATGACCCCGGCCAAAGTTGGTCCCATGATGCGGGTGTGATATGGGATCTTAGCAACTCGCCAGAAAAGGGTTGAAACCCGTTTATTTTGCCTCAGAACACATAGAATTACTTCATTTAACCACGTTTTCTTCCCAACATGAGCGTTTTCCAATTTTTTTGGGGGCATTTTTGGTCATCTGGGCGTTTTAAAAAAAACGTTTTTTTTTTAAAAAAACGTTTTTTTTAAAAAAAAACGATTTTTTGGAAAAAAAACGTTTTTTGCCCAACCCTGCTCGAAAAGCCCCTGAAAGCATCTGTTAGCCAGTTCAGATGATGATGACCGCAAAATAAGTTTTGCAGATAAATGATGCCAAACACTATGCAGTTATACCTACTTCAAGCTTCGAAAACAGCGCGCATCACTCATAGATTTGGGGATATGATTGTGATAATAGTCACATACAGTAGTTCAGTGCTCGTTCATGAAGCCAAGTTCTCACAAACTAAAGTGAGAAACAGTAAAATGTTGGCGTTACTGGATTCCTGAGAAAATTTGAGTCGGATAAAGGTGGTATCTTCAAGCGAATGTGCAAGACCAGAAGGAATACTGTGTGCACCGGTGCACGTTCGTTGGTCGTGTCCATATTTTTGCTGGTACATGGTGTATGAGCACTAAAGCATTGCCTCGTGGTCACGAAACCCACTAAATAGCATACATGTACTGTATGTATACATTGTTTAATAGACGAGGACTAAATGAGTCAATGCTTTCTGTCAATGTCGATCGACATCCTACATACGACTGTTAATACGAAATCCAGTTTGTCAGGAACAGAAAGCAGGTGCTGTGCAGTAAAATGCTCAATGGCCCTGGTTTCAGACAAAATTTGTGTCCGGGAAGACTACTTTTAGGTCACCTTATAGGAACAAGCGAGTGTGCCAGATCCCGAAGTAAAGATTCTTTGGTTGTGTTACGTGGTATAGCGAGCGGTATGGTATGGTACCACCAACTCAGCGCAGGAACAACTACACATCAGCACATGAACATGCGCGATGTGTTCCTGATCTTCAAAGTTCTTTTGGGTGTGAAAGCGTGGCTGATGGCCTTTCTCAGCTCCATTTATTCAATATATTTTCGCCACGTTGCAAACCTTCTGAAAATACCGCTAGAATTCATCAATACCTCAGTTATATTCGTTAATATTATAAGCATATAATTTACTTGTGTGCAGACACGAACAACAAGTCATCACACAAGCAAACATGTCCATCCCATGACGTCCACCACCCATTATGCACCCAAAACCGGATAAAAAATTAGAACCGGTTCTAAATGGCCTTTTCCGGTTTCCGGTCGCCGGAAAACGGATTTGATTTAGGGCGAAAACCGGAAACCGGAAACCGGATGATTGTGAAAGCAACTTCCGGAAACCGGAAACCGGAAAAAACATTTAGGGAAACCGGATTTGAAGCCAATTCCGGAAACCGGAAACCGGATTCCGGAAACCGGATGATTGTGAAAGTGGCCTGGCTTGGCTCAGGCTTAAACTTAGGCTTAGGCTCAGGCTGAATACACGCGGAGCATATATATAATGAGCCTTCCTGGGAAACGGCCCTGGGGCGGGGGAAGGCTCATTACGAGAACTCCTAATCCGCTTTATTTTCAAATCCATTCAAATTCAAATTTAGGCTGCCTTCACAATGCATGCGCGCATGCGCGTTTGCGCGTCACATTTTTTGACGCGCATTGGTGTTCACAATGCAAATTTCATGCGCGAAACGCGCACGCGCAAACGAACAGTGCGCATCTGTGTTCACAATGGACATGCGCGTTTGCGCACCAGTTTAGAATAATGATATTTGGAACACTTGTTTTTTTTGCATTTTCATATTCGTACCGGGCTGGCATGCGTCCGGCGGGAGATTGAGCTCGTCGTCTGTTGATGAGCATTCACCTTTGCTGTCCCATGATGTAATTTTTTAAAAAGGAAAACTTGAGATTGCGGAATATTTATTGGCAACGAATGATAGAAAATACATAAAATTACTATCAAACAGAACAAAAGTTGAACCCTCCACCCGATTCCATTGAAATTGTTCAAAGAAAAACATACGAACATGAAACAAACACGACAAGTTGTGAAAAATGCAATTTTCGACATTTTGTTTCCTGTGAAAGAACGACTTTTGAAATGAAACATAAACAATGGCTGAGTGATAAAACAACAAACGTAAAAGGATCGTAACAGGTGGCCATATAGTTTTTAAAATATAATTTGTTGAAATAAAAATGTTTTTTCGCTTCAGGCAGCTCGGGCAAGTCAAACGCGCACGCAATATAAGAACTACATCCTAATCGTATTTTTGAGCGTTTGCGCGTCAAAAACGCGCAGACGCGCAAACGCGCAAATGCATTATGAACACAAACGCGCGTGCGCGTTTGCGCATGCGCACGAGCTCGGCGCGCAAACGCGCAGATGCGCAAACGCGCAAACGCGCATGCATTGTGAAGGCAGCCTTATGCGTTTTGAAGTGAAAATTGAGCAGATTTCACACTTTCTGGGGACAAAAAAGTCGAAAATATTCTATGCTTCATTTTCGTTTTCTTTGATGCCGATCCTTAAAATGGTACTGTTGCAACCCTGATTGTTTTTGCCAGTATGTGCGGCCGAAGGGAAGGGATAAACCACAATACACGGCCTCTTATGACGTTGCACATAATGCACCAGGACAGTGGTAAACGGCACGTTCGATACAAACGAAGTCCTAATTGAGCGAATTAACAAAACAGAACAACAACAATTACAATTAGTTTTCATTCAATCTCGTTGACCATTGAGCACCACCAACCGAACTTTTGGGATCACAAAAGGTGCATGTCATCACCAAGTTCAATCCAGTTCAGGCACTTTTGCGTTTCAGGATCAAAGAAAACTACCTGTTCGTTACTCAAAATTGATGTCAAAAGTCTAAATTTGGGATAAACTTTCATCTTTTGCCTTGTTGTTCAGGGGTTGTACTCGATCGGCAGGTTCTTGCGACGCACCATGCCGTCACCCTGCAAAATCAGGGTTTGTTTGGTTGGGTAAGCATGAAGATTGAATCAATGAAACGATCTTCGAACCTGGAACCATTCGCGACGGAACTGCTTGGCGGCGCCTTCGGGTGCATTCGTCCATTCGAACGAGATGCGATCGTTGTTGGTGTCGGCCGTCGCTGTAAATCACATATCACCATTCAACCATATCCAGTCCATCCCTAATGAGCGACTAACCGAAGTTGAACGGCTCACATGAGATGGTGAGCATTTGCGCCTCCTTCGGGTCCAGACATCCGCAGGGCGGTTGGACATTGATGCGCTGCATGTTGGTCGTCTTCAGCGCCCAGCCGATTCGATGCGCACCGTTGTTCGTGATGCGAACGTTGTACACCTGTGTGTGAAACATCTGTCAGATCGAAAGCTTGTCGAAAAATGCTGCGGAAGACAAAATGACTACCGTAACCCATCATTAAAAGTAACCAACGTTTTTCTCGGTGAACGGCGCGTTGTAGATGATTTTCCTGTCTGGCTCAGTAATAATGTCACCAGGCATTTGCGCAGACATGATGGCTGGATGGATTGGGCTCGCTTTGGGAAGGCAAAGGTGATGCAATAAGCCAAGATCAAATTAATGAAGGAAGCGAAATGCGGAAAATCGCTGCCTTTTATACTGTTGGATGCCACGATCGCCCCGCTGATGACGGTACATTCAGTCATGCACGGTATGACCAATGAAGACTACGACGAAAAGCCGATTGCTGATTGTTCGTTAATTTGTTTGTTGAGCATTGCAACACCAATTGGATTGCAATAAATCAAGTTCAGTCAGCCCTGTACAAGGAACTAGCACATCCATCCATCCACTTTTGATACCGAACAGTTGTGTTTGCGGATGACTGCCAGTTGCCAAGCAACACTTCACGTAATTGCCAACAATTATTCAACTATAATGGTGCTATTATAACACAATTCGGAGCTAACCAAAACCACTTTTGTCACGAAACGGAACAAAGTCGATGTTTCTCTTACAGTTCACGCTAGGTGGTCGAAAATAGAAACTTTTGTTTGCTGCAGAACCAAACATTAGTCTGAATTGATACCAAGTGGGTGGTAGAGACCTGGTTGGCCCCCTTCATAGAACAGTGCCATGCAAAATATGTTGCCTCAACTATACCAGTGCCAGAAGTGTAGCCAGACTCCAGGTGACACATCCTATAATTCTTTGAAAGAATATGCCAGCCAATTTTGGCAACCCACATTTTGCACATTTTACTGTTCTCGACCACCTGTAAAGAACAACGGGAGCATGCCAATTTGTTACATAAGATGTATTATCATGTGAACTTTAAGAGAAAATGTGCGAGGACCAAAATGTACAATCTCGTTATTCTTCCATTGTTGAATACCTACTCGATGTCTCGTTGCGCGTTGACTTCAAATTTGGCAACAACACCAAAATGTCCACACCAGGGGATTTTCGCCGAAATCACGCATCAAATTGCGATTATTTCCAACTTTACGATTCAATTGCAACCGGGGTTTGACGACTGGACCATTCTGTTCGATGTCATGTTGAATGACAGTGACGT
>JASAMV010007975.1:0-18571 GCA_030248065.1 Rhynchonema sp. JSB1_4 | reverse complement strand
CAGTCATACGGTATGCAGTTGATAACCTACACAAGGAGGGGCACAATCTGGAGCATAATGGTACTGATTCTTTACGAGACATTGACGTAACAGGTGATGTTGTGGTGTATTCTTAGTCACAGCATAGTCAATGAAAACACAATTAAAGCATAACATTAAGAACTCATATCCAGAAACAATACAATTTCAAACACGTGTTTATATTTTGGCGCCAAAGAACCAGCTGTGCGTATCAAGGGGATAATCAGGCCCGTTTTCTGACCGAATGTGTTTGGCTGAAACATCAGTGGCCAATATGGCCACCCAGCCGGCTTTGTCCATTTCGGCCAGCAAGAACGTCATGAAACTTTTGCCAAACAACTCGTCGTTTCCCTGCCGCCCGAACCACGGTTGGCCTTTCATTTTGAATTCAAAGGATCCGTAAAAGTCCGTATCCTCACGAGCGATGCCCAACATGTAGAACTGATCCAAACAGTCCCGAACAACATTAATGGCCGAATCGGGTGCGTTGATCATTCGTAATTTATCTATTTCAGCTGGTGCGACGCAGAAATAGCGACGATTTCGCGGTTCGCACCGGCGCAACAGGAATACGGCCTTGTCGTTCATCTTGCGTGTCATATCGACTGCGTTGTGCACCTGTAAAATCGTCGTACAGTCGACCTTCCCTATAATGAATCCGTTGAGGAAACTTGATCGCATCTGACCGATCTTGCCTTACCTCTTTTAGAATCAAGAATATTATTCGAAATTTACTGGTACCAATTGAAAAATTCAAGGTAGACACTTGTATCGCGATTCCATTCGATCACCAAGTTTGAAACGCAGATGCAATGTGATGTGAAGCCCTATACCTGCCAGCCCTGCGAGTGCAACACTTCCAACATTCGTGTGACGGTAAAGCGCGATATCACAACGTCTTGTGCCTCCGCCAACCACGGGTTACCTATGTGGATCGGCGATAAAAGAATTGGGATGGACAAAATATAGCATGACCATGACCATATCAACTTTTCGTATCGGCGATTTGGTCAGTTTTTGTTTGTACCGTATTTTGGAGCAAAGATGGCGTTTAGGCTTATATTCATGTGGTCAACGCACGTTGTCAACTTCATCGCGTCAGCCGCTGTACATTTTTCTGACGCTCATTCAGGCCTGCTTGAGTTGACGACCAGAGCTGACGATTTGCGTTGACTACTATACAATTAACCAATGTTCACCAGCCTAAAAGTTGTTCATCATGTTGCTGGTGGAACAACTTTTACGCTTGTCCAAATAATGCACCCAATGACGTGTGTGTGTTTTGATGTTTTATGAGATGATCAAACCTTTCAACTTGAGCTCATAAGTTCCATAGTGCTCGGTCTCACGCTGTACGGCATCCTCTCCTCGGGTGGCAAGAACGACCTGCAATATTGACACGTATGGGTGTCGAACCTGCATGATTCAATACGCCGCTGCGTTGCAACAAACCACTGCGCTACGGCGCACGCCAACCTGTTTGACTTGGCGCACAACTTCGTTCGGCAGGTCGATCATTCGAATTTTGTCGTTGTCATTCAAACTAACGATCGCAAACTCGCCCTCCTCCATCCAACCGTTCCCTGGAATGTGAAACAATGGGTCCGTAATTTGCTGACATTTTAGAAAGCGGCACGCACCAAATTAGAAAAAAACGTGGTGATCAGACAGGATTGTATCGAGATTGACGACGCCAACTTTGACCAGCATAAAAAATGTTTGTTACATACGCTGGTCAATCTCAATGGCTTCATTTACTGCAATCTGCAATCACAGTAGGTGTCCCTAGGTATACTGTAGTTCCAAAGTCAAGTTACCAGCAGTACACAGTCTCCTTCCAATTTTAACATCCCCAATTTGATTATATCGGCCCTCTCATATCAAAATAGAAGACTAAGCCCTTACTCACCATCTGGGTGTCTGACAAAATAGACGCAATCACTTGTGCCGTGAATGTTTGCGGTGCCATAGAAGTGCCAGCCCATTGATTGAAATCGTCTGATCACCTCGAGGAACATTCGTCGTGCATCCATGCCCTCTTGACCTTCGCTTGTCCACGGATGGCTGTTCACACGGATCTGGGTGATGTTTCATTCGCTTGGATTAGGTGGTAAAGGGGTTATGGCCGGCACGATTATAAAATTTAGTGATCGGATCGATCAAGTTTAGTTTTTTGCTCGGTATAAGCAGCATTGCATGTGTGAAGAAATTCACTGACTTCAGCCGACCGGCGTAAAAGTTGTTTACTTTCGGTTTGAACTTTACGCTGGGCAAACTTAGAGAAATTGGTATTTCTCGGTGGGAAAAGTCAGCACTTGATCACGGCAGGCCAGACCCAATCCGATCACCAAGTTTGATATATCGGCCAATGTGAACAGGTTCAACGTGCCTTTTGGTTACCGGTTTTGACTTTAGAACCGTCACGATGTCATCTTCAGTGCAGGTGCACCAGATGGCCACTGCCCTTTACTTTCAGCCCGGTAAGGGTACAAAAGAATGTGCACTCACACAATAGCAATCTTCGGTCAACTGTCGAACACTACCGATGCCTTTCGGGTATTTGTCATTCAACGCTCCCTTCACAGCGGCCACCAGTTCAGGTGTGGTCTTCAGCATGTGAATGTCCTCGGTGCCCTGTAGATATATAAATGGCAGGCTGATGTTTCAATGTCTCACAGTCCACCTTAGTTATGGTGTGGTGGAGGTCCCATTTTTTTGTTTTTCGGAGAATCAAGCATAAATTAGGTTCTCTGCCGCTAGGGTTTCACAACGCAAAATTTAGTACATAAATTTATGAGCGTCAAACGTGACATGGTCGGCCCGAGCTTCTACCAATCACGCAATATCTTCTGATTTTTATGATGTCACTTATTTAAGCCAGCCTAAAAGTGGTTCGCAAGTGCGAAGAGAACTGTAGCTCTGGTAAAATTACTGTGGGATCAGCATGATTCTCGTCCTTTCACAGAACAAGGCAAGACCAGGTCTGGCCGACCATCAAGTTTGACATCGACGATATCGCTGTGAGTGGGATAGACTTTAAATACATAAAAAAACCAGTGGATAAAATAAAAAATAAAAAATCAAAACGAACGTGAAAACTGAAGCAGGTGACTTGTGCGGGTTTGCGTTTTCCCATCGCTCGATCGGGATAATGCCGAAAGAAGAGCGTCGTTTGATCGATGATACGTGACATGTCCGCGCTTAGAATCAGACACCAACCGTCGGCCAGCAGGTACTCGAGGATGCATGTCTGCAGCAACAAAAATGGGAACAATGGGCGAGTTCAAATTTGGTGACCGGGTCCCCCGATGAGGATCGATCTTGACTTTGGTCACGGCGCTTTTTGCATTCAGGAGATTTCGAGATATTTACAGATGCCACAAGTTTCGCACTGCCTAAGAGTTGTTCGCGAACCTGAAATGATCAACTTTTACCTACGCTGGTCGAAATTAGTGGCATCAATAAACCTCGGATTGTCCCATTTTGATTATGCCTAATGCGAGTTTTGTTTTACCCAGGTTGTCCGTTTCGACCCGTTCAACACTGACGGACGGTGCACCAGGTCATCGTCAGTACAAATGACCACGTACCTCCAAAGACGTGTGCGGGCTGGTTTCATGAACCTTCATCCAATACACAGGGATGGCCAGTATGTACAGACAATATGTTGAGACCAAAATCAGGACTGTCATGGGATCCCATCCGCTCCGATAATAAACGGGTTCGAATTACACCTCGACGAGATTTTTCATAACTCGAAGACATGTTAGGAATGATTGACTGACACCACCTAATGTTTACATGCATGAAGAATTTGTTCGAAGACCCAAAGTGTCCCACTGAACCGTGAACGCACCGACATCTGTTTGCACATGACCATATCGTTGGTGCTGGCGCCTTTGACGAAAGGTCGACCCTTGAGTTCATGATCGACCGCCCCCTTGTTCAGAAAACTCGATCCGATGCCCGGCTTCCAGTTGGCCTGCAAAATATTGATGTTTCATGTGGCGTGCAATTTCAACAATAATCGGGTTTCAATTGTTGAACGCATCAACATTCCGTTTGCGCTATATCACAAATTTTCCAGGCGACCAGACCCAGAACACACGTACATGCTGGTAGGATGACTCGGTTTCGGGGTACCCCATCCTTAGAAGTTTGATCAGCATCATGTTTTTTCTCAAAAAAAAACATTCGAATAAATGTTGCCGTGTATCAAACATTCGACTAGCGTAAAAGTTGTGTTAAAGTGGTCTCAGAACAACTTTTACGCTAGTCGAATGTTTATAACACTTTAAAAATTCTCGACTATGATCATCTGTCTGTAAGGGACTGACTCCATGCCGGGTTGACTTTCTATTGTAGCACTATACCGTGATGGCTTTCTTGATCAGCGCCATGGGTCTTGATTGTCCATGTATAATTCGGATGGTGTCCACCCAGTGATACGTCAGGTTGAAGTACTCGAAACCTTCGGGAGTTTCGGTGATCGCTGATGGTCCACAGCCCATAGTTGGTCGATTGGCGGTGCACTTTTTACTTGCGATGCAGTTGAAAATTTGGAAAAGTGCGTTATTGGAAGAATAAGTTCCTTTGCTTTTACAAACGCCATGCACGTTATGTTGTAACAAAATCAATTCAAATGCATCCTTTTGCCCTCTTGACAACCGTGGAAACAGCTTGTTTCCCTCCTAGTACATTACCTACTTTTCCGTATGCTTCACGCTTCGACGCCAGCATAATCAATAGTTTTCCAGATCTTCAACCCACGCTTTCGTTTAGTTTTCGTGCTTCGCGCGAATATGCCTGTGTCTATGGAAACAAAACAACATAGCTGAAGAGGTCTAACGTAATGTCTTGAATTTGCCAGAAGCGACAGATGACTTGGGTACTTTGTGCCGATAGCCGAATCTTTGGTAATAAAGGTCGAAAAGTATGAAGGGACTGTGTCAGTCAGCTGAAATGTCATAATCGCATGTGTTTGTGCTGTGTAACTGGCTACGGTAACCAGTAACCATGTGATCAATGGGTGAGTTTGCTTGTTGGCAGCAGACGATGTTGAATAATAACGGGGAGCGCATGTACATTCCAAAATCCTTTGTGAACAAAAAATGGCTTTCTTCGACTGGGGCTCGAACCCAGGTCCTCCGCCTAACCGGGGCATTGCTCTACCACCTGAGCTATCGAAGTGCCTGCCCTTGGACGCAAAGTTTTTGGTCATATACATACGCAATTGTGATTGCCGTTTCTGCTGTGATGCACAGACCCACAAGGTCTGTGTGTGTGCGTACAGCCACAAACTGCACAACACACGATAAACGCTTTGCAAGCGAGAGTATAAGCAATGGGTGAGTTTGCTTGTTGGCAGCAGACGATGTTGAATAATAACGGGGAGCGCATGTACATTCCAAAATCCTTTGTGAACAAAAAATGGCTTTCTTCGACTGGGGCTCGAACCCAGGTCCTCCGCCTAACCGGGGCATTGCTCTACCACCTGAGCTATCGAAGTGCCTGCCCTTGGACGCAAAGTTTTTGGTCATATACATACGCAATTGTGATTGCCGTTTCTGCTGTGATGCGCAGACCCACGGCAGAAACGGCAATCACAATTGCGTATGTATATGACCAAAAACTTTGCGTCCAAGGGCAGGCACTTCGATAGCTCAGGTGGTAGAGCAATGCCCCGGTTAGGCGGAGGACCTGGGTTCGAGCCCCAGTCGAAGAAAGCCATTTTTTGTTCACAAAGGATTTTGGAATGTACATGCGCTCCCCGTTATTATTCAACATCGTCTGCTGCCAACAAGCAAACTCACCCATTGCTTATACTCTCGCTTGCAAAGCGTTTATCGTGTGTTGTGCAGTTTGTGGCTGTACGCACACACACAGACCTTGTGGGTCTGTGCATCACAGCAGAAACGGCAATCACAATTGCGTATGTATATGACCAAAAACTTTGCGTCCAAGGGCAGGCACTTCGATAGCTCAGGTGGTAGAGCAATGCCCCGGTTAGGCGGAGGACCTGGGTTCGAGCCCCAGTCGAAGAAAGCCATTTTTTGTTCACAAAGGATTTTGGAATGTACATGCGCTCCCCGTTATTATTAACCATGTGATGCTAGCTTAGAACAGGTAACATGACACAAAAACAAACAAACTGACCAAATGCGACATGGAATTTTTCATTTTTTAAGATCCATGATGCAGTCCATTGTGGCGTCAAAAATAGAAAATTGTGTAAAAGTGAACACGCGTTGACGCAGTTTTTGTGCTCACAAAGTCAAATTGTTGCGATCACAAACGAGTGTTTTTTTATTTGATTTGATAAAAAAAACTAACAGTACTACCACGTGATCATGTCACCCCGTCTCATCTCAGCACCTCAATTTCTCTGGACCGCACCTGTACCCAACAATCCCATCCCCCCATTATCCCAACCCCACCACCGGCTTCGTCTGATCTACCCAGCCCCAAACGCCCTCTACCGAGTTGCGTGTGGCCTGAGATCGAACCTGCGTGTCAGCTCTAAATGCCGGATGCCTGGTTTGCTGACGGAAACGTTCGATATTTTGTTGCGGTCGGCCGGCGTCGATTTCAAGCTCTTGCGACAGCACAGGTATGAATCTAAAAACATGCCGAGGTTTTTTTGGACCCGTTGCGACTTGCGGTTTCACAGACGCATATTATAGTGAGTGGGAATGCAGCAGATGACCTCGGCGACCTCAAAAAAACGTATGCACAAACTATGCGGGTTTCATGCTTGTGTGGAAACGCGCACACAACAGTTGCATCGTTGTTGTGTGTTGTGTCTGCGATCATTTCGGTCCAACCGCCATAATATCATTTTCTCAACTGCCCATGACAGCAAGCTTCCGTTCGACAAATTGACCCCGTGGATTGACCCCCCGTAAGGATGTAGCTAAGCCGAAATAAAGAGGAAACACATTGCAGTGACCTATCGTACGTGGACGCGATCTACGCAGTAGCCGACGGCGGGGAGGCGGACTCAGCCGTGACCGTCAGTGACGGACGTCTGCCGCATCCCAATCTGACCTACTCGTATCCCATCCCGGGAGTCACGGCCAGGTTCTTTATACAGTATATGTCAGCCAATTGTGTCAGTTAGTCCCGCTATTCTTTACACTGAGAGAGCAGGTCGAAACGGGCAACCAAAAACATGCTGCACAACTCACATAGAAAATGGTCGATCCCGATCACAAGAGGACATACTGTAATTGTACTTCAAATGGGTGTTCGTGGTTAAGAAACCCGCGTCCAATTTCAAAATACATAAATAGGGGATCCCGGTTTGGCTTTATTATGTCAGTCATTTATTTACCGGCCGCCAATGACTGACAAGCCCAACTGACAGAACAGATTGAGTTGACAATTGTTGCCGCAGGTACTTTGCTGTCGGCACGTCACTGGCCCCGGATGACTGGTCCCATCACGTCCAGTCCTTTCTGTCCGTATATGGCAATTGGGTGTGGTTGTTTTGCTGCTCCCGTTGTCCTAATCAAACTGACGAACAAGGCAATCTCGGTGATGTTTCACAATGCTAAGAGGACCGTGCACACTCAAACGTTTATCATACTTCTGGCGAGTTTCTTCTCGATTCTGTTCACCGGTTTGTACAAAACTGGACTGCTGTCGAACATCATGCAAACGAAGCAGGTGCATCAATTTGAGAATATGCGTGAATTGTTAGAATTGATTGATGCCGGCAAAACACGGCTGCTCGTCTCACCGATTGAACTGCCGATATTCAAAAGTGCGAATATTGATGGACTGAATGCGACTATTGCGAGACATCCGCCCATTGTCACCAAAGGTGCGTTCACATCGTGACTCGATCCATGTCTGGAATTGATGCTTTGGTCGCAGGTTTTGTTGGGCAGAATCTAACTTGGTGATCGGATCGTGTTCTTTTTGGTAGCTTGGACATTTAGATGTTGGATTTTTGCCGCGAGCTACTGAGATCGGAGCGGAAACCAGTGTTTGGATATTTCGAGATCTACTGATTGCATCAGCCAACGTTAGGCCGCCCTCAGACAAACGCGAAAAGCGAAAAGCAAAAAGTTTTTCAGCGTAGTCATCATCCACAGCGCACGCCGAACAGCCTCTGAAACATTTTGTTCGAGCATCACCGTGGTTTAGGCCCGTGGTTAAGGAGTTGCTGTTGTGCTGAACTTTTCGCTTTTCGCTTTTCGCGTTTGTCTGAGGGCGGCCTTAGGCCGCATTCACAATGCAGCGGATTAGCGGGTTAGCGGATTAGCGGGTTGCGGATTAGCGGGCCCGCTTTTCGCGCACGCTTTTGCATTCACAATGGAAATTGAAAAAGCGGATTAGCGGGTCAGCTGATTGGAGACCCGCTAATCCGCTAACCCGCTAATCCGCTAATCCGCAAAAAGTGTTTGCGCTCACAATGCACGTTGTCCGAGTTTAGGTGAAAAAGTAGATTTACTTCAAAATTTTGTTGTTTGTGTCTTTCTTTGTTCAACAAATGGCAAATTACACACACATCAAATCAATCAAATGTTGTTATTCTAAATGTTTCATTGGATTGCAGCATTTCCAACCAATAAACAGAAATATAGGAACACCGATCACGAAAATGGCACGAATAACGCACAGGCGTATATTAGAGTGGTCAACTCAAGTAGTCGAATCACTTTGTCAACTTACATTGTAGATTCGTCAACTCACCCCGAATGCCATGTATTATTTCTCGCATTTATTTGGGACTGCTGTGAGTTGACTAAGTGATTTGACCACTTGAGTTGACCATTGTAATATTAGCCAAACTTCGACCACATGCGCCTCAGGGCGCAGTGTTTTTATGCACGAACAAACCTTCGCGTGTGTGATATCATAAGCACTGCACTGTCTAGTTCAGCGCAACACAGACTTGCAGTTTACACGCTGCTAGGTTTATCAGTCACTTTATAGCATGATCGGTGCAGAGCTGCGAAGCGCAGCGGTAGCGTGCTGGCCTGCTGAATGATAGGGCGCGTGTACGACACCGACACCGCCCATGGACATTACTTTACATTATTTTTTCAGTTTTTTTGTTTTCATATGAAAAAAAAATTTTTTTGTTTTCATATGTAAAAAATCTCTTTTCCAAACATCAAACTGCAACAAAAACGTTTCCAATGAACGCAGGTGGTTAAGCTGCTAATGTATACACTTTATTCAGGCTCTGAAAATGTTTTGAAGGCAAATAATAAACTTCTGAACATGCGCCTCCGGGCTGCTTTAATCCGCCAAAAAAATAGAACCGTTCTATTAAAAGCGATTGCGGACCCGCTAATCCGCTAACGGCTAATCCGCTTTGCGTGAATGCACACGCGTGCGCGGATTGCGGATTGCCTGGTTGAAAAGTTGCTCGCCCGCTAATCCGCTAATCCGCTTTTTGCATTGTGAATGCAAAAGCGTGCGCATCTCGCCCGCTAATCGGCTAATCCGCTAATCCGCTTGCATTGTGAATGCGGCCTTAAGGTCGATCCCGCACGCTCCCCGCCGATGCGTGCCAAACGTTATCGTGTTTTAGTACTGCACTGCTGACTGCTGGAGTGTGACATTGTCGAAGCGTGCAAGTGTGAAACATCACATTTCCGGTGTGCAGACGGGCATCGCGCACTTTGCCGACGTCAGTTTCGGGTCGTCGGTGTCGTTCTGAACAGTTCGGTCTCGCGAGTCTGTTCGCACCACGCAGTTTGTCATTGCCGGAATCATACCGTACCATCATGAAAGTGCGTGAAACATCGCCGTTATATCTTCATACGCACACCGTTTGTAATTGACGCGGCTGGACGACTCAATCAAGCAATTGTAGAGTCTTGCCCCCCGGGGGCGAGTATTGCCTGCATAAACGGTACCTCGCGACCATTCGACACCGACGTTCGTGACGTCACCTGGCTTTCGAGTCGTAATTTTGTATGGCGTTGTAGGTACATGACAATGAATCTGTTTGAGGTTCAATGAGCTCTTGAATGAGCATGCAATTAGCGGTGGGCATTTGTCATTGCTTGCTTGGCTTGGAAGCGCTGGAACAAATGGTACACACCAATACACTGCTCAACGTCAACTCCGGTTGAGTAGGTTTAATGGTTTAGTGGACCTCAAAAGATTCATTGTCGATGTACGAGCGTACAACGCCATTATTACAACTCGATAACGTGTCGTGTGAATGGTCTCGCTGAGCCTATTTAACAAAAAGGGGCCCGGGGGTTTTTATTTACCAACTTGCTTTGATTAATTCGGATAATCATGTTTCAGTCATAAGGTGTGGCTCGATTGAAGGCGTGAGGCTGGTGTTTACGCACTTCCATTCATGGGTACTGCACGAATTGGATGGCGAACTGCGTGCGCTCAAGGACTAAAGGAAACTCCTAAGTGAAGAAGAGACCCGAACTGATGTCGGGAAGTGGCGTCTTGAGACCTGGAAATGTGGTTTCCGGCGCTTCAGGCTTCGACGATGTCGGCTCGAGCGGTTCGCGTGAGTACTCGGACGCGAATAATTTAATCGGCGTATGAATGAGAAGGCCGATTCACAATGAAGCGGATTAGCGGATTAGCGATTCGGCAGAGAGAGATGACACCTTTTTTGATTCACAATGAAAAAGTTTTAGGGATAGCGGATTAGGGGCGGGCGACTTTTTTTAACCGCTAATCCGCTAATCCGCTGAGGCGGTGTTTTAAATGAAAGCGGATTGCTGTGGGGATTAGGGGTCGCTAATGGCTTTTACGATTCAAACTCGTTTTTTCGGATAAACGGAGGCGCATGTTTAGAAGTTTATTATTTGCTTCAAAAATTTTTAGAGCTGAATAAAGTGTAGTAGCTTGACCCTGCGTTAGTTGGAAACGTTTTTGTTGCGTTTGATGTTTGGAAAAGAGATTTTTCATATGAAAAAAAATTTTTTTTCATTGAAAACGAAAAAACTGAAAAAATGAGATGAGGGGGGGGTGGGGCGAGGAGGCAATGAGCCAGCTCTGAACCGATCGCTATAAAGTGACGATAAAACCCTAGCAGCGTGTAAACTTGCCAAGTCTGTGTTGCGCTGAACAGAAGTGCAGTGCTATGATATCCGCGCCGCAGGTTGTCGTGCGTACCTGCGCGCGGCGATGTGGCGAAGTTGGCTAGTGTTACAATGGTCAACTCAGGTCAAGTCGGTCAAGTCAACCATCGACGACTCAAGCAGACCAAAAGATGCGAGAAAATAATACATGGCATTCGGGGTGAGTTGAGCGAATCAATGTAAGTTGACAAAGTGATTCGACTATGAGTTGACCACTCTAATATACGCCTGTGCGTTATTCGTGCTTTTCGTGATCGGTGTCCTATATTTTGTTTATCGGTGTGGAATGCTGCGATGCAAAATGAAACATTTAGAATAACAACATTTGATTGATTTGATGTGTGTGTAATTTGCCATTTGTTGAACAAAGAAAAAGACACAAACAACAAATTTGAAGTAAATCTACTTTTTAGCCTAAACTCGGACAACGTGCATTGTGAGCGCAAACACTTTTTGCGGTAGCGGATTAGCGGGTTAGCGGATTCACGGGGGTCTCCGATCGGCTGACCCGCTAATGCGCTTTGCAATTTCCATTGTGAATGCAACAGCGGGCGCGAAACGCGGCCCCGCTACCCCGCAACCCGCTAACCCGCTAACCCGCTAATCCGCTGCATTGTGAATGCGGCCTCAGGCCGCCCTCAGACAAACGCGAAAAGCGAAAAGCGAAAAGTTCAGCACAACAGCAACTCCTAACCACGGGCCTAAACCACGGTGATGCTCAGAACAAAATGTTTCAGAGGCTGTTCGGCGTGCGCTGTGCGATGATGACTACGCTGAAAAACTTTGTGTTTTCGCTTTTTCGCGTTTGTCTGAGGGACGGCTAACGTTGGCTGGTGCAACAGTAGATCTCGAAATATCCAAACACTGGTCTCCGCTCCGATCTCAGTACCTGCGGCAAAAATCCAACATCTAAATGTCCAAGTTACCAAACAGAACAGGATCCGATCACCAAGTTTGATTCTGCCCAACAGAACTTCTGCGACCAAAACATCAATTCCAGAGATGGGTCGGGTCACGATGTGAACGCACCTTTGGTGACAATGGGCGGATGTCTCGCAATAGTCGCATTCAGTCCATCAATATTCGCACTTTTGAATATCGGCAGTTCAATCGGTGAGACGAGCAGCCCTGTTTTGCCGGCATCAATCAATTCTAACAATTCACGCATATTCTCAAATTGATGCACCTGCTTCGTTTGCATGATGTTCGACAGCAGTCCAGTTTTGTACAAACCGGTGAACAGAATCGAGAAGAAACTCGCCTGAAGTATGATAAACGTTTGAGTGTGCACGGTCCTCTTAGCATTGTGAAACATCACCGAGATTGCCTTGTTCGTCAGTTTGATTAGGACAACGGTGAGCAGCAAAGACAACCACACCCAATTGCCATATACGGACAGAAAGGACTGGACGTGATGGGACCAGTCATCCGGGGCCAGTGACGTGCGACAGCAAAGTACCTGCGGCAACAATTGTCAACTCAATCTGTTCTGTCAGTTGGGCTTGTCAGTGATTGGCGGCCGGTAAATAAATGACTGACATAATAAAGCCAAACCGGGATCCCCCTATTTATGTATTTTGAAATTGGACGCGGGTTTCTTAACCACGAACACCCATTTGAAGTACAATTACAGTGTGTCCTCTTGTGATCGGGATCGACCATTTTCTATGTGAGTTGTGCAGCATGTTTTTGGTTGCCCGTTTCGACCTGCTCTCCCAGTGTAAGGAATAGCGGGGCCAACTGACACAATTGGCTGACCTATGTATACTGTATAAAGAACCTGGCCGTGACTCCCGGGATGGGATACGAGTAGGTCAGATGGGATGCGGCAGACGTCCGTCCTGCGGTCACGGCTGAGTCCGCCTCGCCGTCGGCTACTGCGTAGATCGCGTCCACGTACGATAGGTCACTGCAATGTGTTTCCTCTTTATTTCGGCTTAGCTACATCCTTTCGGGGGGGTCAATCCACGGGGTCAAGTTGTCGAACGGAAGCTTGCTGTCATGGGCAGTGGAGAAAATGATATTATGGCGGTTGGACCGAAATGACGCAGAAAACACACAACAACGATGCAACTGTTGTGTGCGCGTTTCCACACAAGGATGAAACCCGCATAGTTTGTGCATACGTTTTTTGAGGTCGTCGAGGTCATCTGCTGCATTCCCACTCACTATAATATGCGTCTGTGAAACCGCAAGTCGCAACGGGTCCAAAAAAACCTCGGCATGTTTTTAGATTCATACCAGTGCTGTCGCAAGAGCTTGAAATCGACGCCGGCCGACCGCAACAAAATATCGAACGTTCCGTCAGCAAACCAGGCATCCGGCATTTAGAGCTGACACGCAGATTCGATCTCAGGCCACACGCAACTCGGTAGAGGGCGTTTGGGGCTGGGTAGATCAGACGAAGCCGGTGGTGGGGTTGGGATAATGGGGGGAAGGGATTGGTGGGTACAGGTGCGGTCCAGAGAAATTGAGGTGCTGAGATGAGACTGGGTGACATGACCACGTGGTAGTACTGTTAGTTTTTTATCAAATCAAATTAAAAAAACAGTCGTTCGTGATCGCAACAATTTGACTTTGTGGAGCACAAGAGCTGCGTCAACGCGTGTTCACTTTTACGCAATTTTCTATTTTTGACGCCATAATGGACTGCATCATGGATCTTAAAAAAATGAAAAATTCCATGTCGCATTTGGTCAGTTTGTTTGTTTTTGTGTCATGTTACCTGTTCTAAGCGAGCATCACATGGTTAATAATCGGGGAGCGCCACCAAAACCTGGAACAAAAAATGCCCATGGCTCAACCCCCCGCCTAACCGAGCCTACCACCAGCTACAAGGCCGCCCTGACGCAAAGTTGCATATACATACGCAATGAGCCGTTCTGCTGGAGCACAGACCCACAAGCTTGTGTGGCGTACAGCCACAAACTGCACAACACACGATAAACGCGCAAGCGAGAGATAAGCAAGGGGGCTGTGGCAGCAGAGAGGAATAATAACGGAGCGCAGTACACCAAAATAACAAAAAATAGCTTTTTCGACTGGGCTCGAACCCAGCCTCCGCCTAACCGGGCTGCTTACCACCTGAGCTATGAAATGCCCTGCCCTTGACGCAAAGTTTTTGTCTTCATCGCAATTGATTGCAGTTCTGCCGTGTGGCACCAGCAGAAACGGCAAAAAAATCGCGGTGCGTATGTATATAACCAAAAAACTGGTCCCGAGGGCAGGCTCGAACTCAGTGGTAGAGCGAGCCCGGTAGCGGAGGCAGTCAAAAGCCATTTTGTAAGGATTTTGAATTACATGCCTCCCGTATTATTCAACATCGTCTGCTGCCAACAAGCAAACTCACCCATTGTTATACTCTCCTTCAAAGTTTATCAATGTGTTGTGCAGTTTGTGGCTGTACGCACACACACAGACCTTGTGCTTGCACTCACAGCAAAAACAGCAAATCCAATGCGTATGCTGATTTTCCAAGGGCAGGCGCTCAATATAGAGCGAGCCCGTAGCGGAAGACTCGAGCCCAGGAAGAAAGCCATTTTTGTTCACAAAGGATTTTGAATGTACATGCGCTCCCGTTATTATTCAACATCGTCTGCTGCCAACAAGCAAACTCATGATCACATGGTTACTGGTTACCGTAGCCAGTTACACAGCACAAACACATGCGATTATGACATTTCAGCTGACTGACACAATCCCTTCATACTTTTCGACCTTTATTACCAAAGATTCGGCTATCGACACAAAGTACCCAAGTCATCTGTCGCTTCTGGCAAATTCAAGACATTACGTTAGACCTCTTCAGCTATGTTGTTTTGTTTCCATAGACACAGGCATATTCGCGCGAAGCACGAAAACTAAACGAAAGCGTGGGTTGAAGATCTAGAAAACTATTGATTATGCTGGCGTCGAAGCGTGAAGCATACGGAAAAGTAGGTAATGTACTAGGAGAGAAACAAGCTGTTTCCACGGTTGTCAAGAGGGCGAAAAGATGCATTTGAATTGATTTTGTTACAACATAACGTACATGGCGTTTGTAAAAGCAAAGGAACTTATTCTTCCAATAACGCACTTTTCCAAATTTTCAACTGCATCGCAAGTAAAAAGTGCACCGCCAATCGACCAACTATGGGCTGTGGACCATCAGCGATCACCGAAACTCCCGAAGGTTTCGAGTACTTCAACCTGACGTATCACTGGGTGGACACCATCCGAATTATACATGGACAATCAAGACCCATGGCGCTGATCAAGAAAGCCATCACGGTATAGTGCTACATACAACATGTACAGGTACGAAAGAAAGTCAACCCGGCATGGAGTCAGTCCCTTACATAGACAGATGATCGTAGTCGAAAATTTTTAAAGTGTTATAAACATTCGACCAGCGTAAAAGTTGGTCTGAGACCACTTTAACACAACTTTTACGCTAGTCGAATGTTTGATACACGGCAACATTATTCGAATGTTTTTTTTTGAAAAAAACATGATGCTGATCAAACTTCTAAGGATGGGGTACCCCGAAACCGAGTCATCCTACCAGCATGTACGTGTGTTCTGGGTCTGGTCGCCTGAAAAATTTGTGATATAGCGCAATTGTTGATGCGTTCAACAATTGAAACCCGATTATTGTTGAAATTGCACGCCACATGAAACATCAATGTTTTGCAGGCCAACTGGAAGCCGGGCATCGGATCGAGTTTTCTGAACAAGGGGGCGGTCGATCATGAACTCAAGGGTCGACCTTTCGTCAAAGGTGCCAGCACCAACGATATGGTCATGTGCAAACAGATGTCGGTGCGTTCACGGTTCAGTGGGACACTTTGGGTCTTCGAACAAATTCTTCATGCATTTAAACATTAGGTGGCGTGAGTCAATCATTCCTAACATGTCTTCGAGTTATGAAAAATCTCGTCGAGGTGTAATTCGAACCCGTTTATTATCGGAGCGGATGGGATCCCATGACAGTCCTGATTTTGGTCTCAACATATTGTCTGTACATACTGGCCATCCCTGTGTATTGGATAAAGGTTCATGAAACCAGCCCGCACACGTCTTTGGAGGCACGTGGTCATTTGTACTGACGATGACCTGGTGCACCGTCCGTCAGTGTTGAACGGGTCGAAACGGACAACCTGGGTAAAACAAACTCGCATTAGGCATAATCAAAATGGGACAATCCGAGGTTTATTGATGCCACTAATTTCGACCAGCGTAGGTAAAAGTTGTATCATTTCCAGGTTCGCGAACAACTCTTAGGCAGTGCGAAACTTGTGGCATCTGTAAATATCTCGAAATCTCCTGAATGCAAAAAGCGCCGTGACCAAAGTCAAGATCGATCTCATCGGGGGACCCGGTCACCAAATTTGAACTCGCCCATTGTTCCCATTTTTGTTGCTGCAGACATGCATCCTCGAGTACCTGCTGGCCGACGGTTGGTGTCTGATTCTAAGCGCGGACATGTCACGTATCATCGATCAAACGACGCTCTTCTTTCGGCATTATCCCGATCGAGCGATGGGAAAACGCAAACCCGCACAAGTCACCTGCTTCAGTTTTCACGTTCGTTTTGATTTTTTATTTTTTATTTTATCCACTGGTTTTTTTATGTATTTAAAGCTATCCCACTCACAGCGATATCGTCGATGTCAAACTTGATGGTCGGCCAGACCTGGTCTTGCCTTGTTCTGTGAAAGGACGAGAATCATGCTGATCCCACAGTAATTTTACCAGAGCTACAGTTCTCTTCGCACTTGCGAACCACTTTTAGGCTGGCTTAAATAAGTGACATCATAAAAATCAGAAGATATTGCGTGATTGGTAGAAGCTCGGGCCGACCATGTCACGTTTGACGTTCATAAATTTATGTACTAAATTTTGCGTTGTGAAACCCTAGCGGCAGAGAACCTAATTTATGCTTGATTCTCCGAAAAAGCAATTTTTAAAAATGGGACCTCCACCACACCATAACTAAGGTGGACTGTGAGACATTGAAACATCAGCCTGCCATTTATATATCTACAGGGCACCGAGGACATTCACATGCTGAAGACCACACCTGAACTGGTGGCCGCTGTGAAGGGAGCGTTGAATGACAAATACCCGAAAGGCATCGGTAGTGTTCGACAGTTGACCGAAGATTGCTATTGTGTGAGTGCACATTCTTTTGTACCCTTACCGGGCTGAAAGTAAAGGGCAGTGGCCATCTGGTGCACCTGCACTGAAGATGACATCGTGACGGTTCTAAAGTCAAAACCGGTAACCAAAAGGCACGTTGAACCTGTTCACATTGGCCGATATATCAAACTTGGTGATCGGATTGGGTCTGGCCTGCCGTGATCAAGTGCTGACTTTTCCCACCGAGAAATACCAATTTCTCTAAGTTTGCCCAGCGTAAAGTTCAAACCGAAAGTAAACAACTTTTACGCCGGTCGGCTGAAGTCAGTGAATTTCTTCACACATGCAATGCTGCTTATACCGAGCAAAAAACTAAACTTGATCGATCCGATCACTAAATTTTATAATCGTGCCGGCCATAACCCCTTTACCACCTAATCCAAGCGAATGAAACATCACCCAGATCCGTGTGGAACGGCCATCAGTGGACAAGCGAAGGTCAAGAGGGCATGGATGCACGACGAATGTTCCTCGAGGTGATCAGACGATTTCAATCAATGGGCTGGCACTTCTATGGCACCGCAAACATTCACGGCACAAGTGATTGCGTCTATTTTGTCAGACACCCAGATGGTGAGTAAGGGCTTAGTCTTCTATTTTGATGGAGAGGGCCAATGTTAATCAAATTGGGGATGTCGAAGTTGGAAGGGAGCTGTGCTGCTGTAACTGACTGGAACTACAGTATACCTAGGGACACCTACTTGATTGCAGATTGCAGTAAATGAAGCCATTGAGATTGACCAGCGTATGTAACAAACATTTTTTATGCTGGTCAAAGTTGGCGTCGTCAATCTCGATACAATCCTGTCTGATCACCACGTTTTTTTCTAATTTGGTGCGTGCCGCTTTCTAAAATGTCAGCAAATTACGGACCCATTGTTTCACATTCCAGGGAACGGTTGGATGGAGGAGGGCGAGTTTGCGATCGTTAGTTTGAATGACAACGACAAAATTCGAATGATCGACCTGCCGAACGAAGTTGTGCGCCAAGTCAAACAGGTTGGCGTGCGCCGTAGCGCAGTGGTTTGTTGCAACGCAGCGGCGTATTGAATCATGCAGGTTCGACACCCATACGTGTCAATATTGCAGGTCGTTCTTGCCACCCGAGGAGAGGGATGCCGTACAGCGTGAGAACGAGCACTATGGAACTTATGAGCTCAAGTTGAAAGGTTTGATCATCTCATAAAACATCAAAACACACACACGTCATTGGGTGCATTATTTTGGACAAGCGTAAAAGTTGTTCCACCAGCAACATGATGAACAACTTTTTAGGCTGGTGAACATTGGTTAAT
>JASAMV010007974.1:0-30222 GCA_030248065.1 Rhynchonema sp. JSB1_4 | reverse complement strand
GTAAGGTGGGTGCGAAGCTCGGTTGGTGTGAGCTCGGTGTAAGTGGCTACGTGTTGTTACTACAGTGGTGTTTCAAGCTTACACCGAACCTACCTACATAAGTACGCCGACTTCTACACCCAAATTTTGTATACACGATTCGGAGATTCTAGCCTGTGCAGTCACCCAGCGACTAACTCGGAAACCCTTCTGCACCCTGAACCATCAGTGAAGTATACCTACCCAAGGAAGCTCAATCGCGAGATCACCAAAAGGAACACGACGAATATAAAAAATTTCGGTCAGGATTTCGCGTGGTTGGCCGCGGAAAAATTCAACGGCGAAAGCAACGCACTACATCATTTCGTGCCCGCCGTAATTCTGCGCGCCGAATCGCAGGTGGTCAGTGGCGTGATCAAACGTATTCATGTGCTGATGTTGGAGAGTGCGTGCACTAAATCGGTGGGTGGGTGGTTGATGTTTCAAAGGCGTGAAATGCGTAGCGCGCACAATGTGCTGCACGAGTTTTCATGGTGGATTGTTTGCTTTTCTAAAGTTTAGGATTAAACTGTACCAGCAGCGCTGATAAAAGAACCCACGCTTTGCAGGTATGGTATATCAAGCTTGGTAACGGATCCGGTACCTTTCCTGACAACTTTAGTGGCTTTAACTGAAGATTTCCACGTTCTCTCTTTTCTTCTCTTAATATCTTATTATTTTGACCAGCATTAAAGTTGTCACTGTCCGTCTGAGAAATCAGTGACTAAAATAAATCTCGAAATGCCGCTAAAAATCAGTGACTAACACAGGGACCCGATCAGAACCAAGTTTGATGTCCAGCTTTGTGTGCGTCCAAAATGTCCAAATCCGAAATACCACAAGTCAATCGACTCACAGAGCACCGAGCCTTCAGCCGTGCGAGCCTCTTCCTGTGCAACGGTTGAGAACGGCAATGCACATGTGTGCGAAATGAAGATCTGGTCACAGGCTTGGAAGAACTTCACAGAAATCACAAACACCTGCAAAGTTTTAAAGTGAGTTTGTTGGTGTGCTTATTTTTTTAAAAGCTTTTTTATATTTTCTGTTTGTATTTGACTCGTTGGTTGGCACAGTATTGCAGGAGTGTTTTCATTGTCTTGTTTATACTCAGCAGCCAAAACATTTTTCGAGTTGCGGTAGAGTATCCTTTGACCGCGGTATCACTATCAAAGTTAGTTATGGGACAAATCACTTCAGTGGTTTGATTCACTTGGCACCCAATATCGACTAAAACCCATTTAAAAATTCCCAAATGAGAATCTTTTCAGCATCGCAGACTTTGTGAAATCATCTGACAGCAACCCGCCCGCGGCACCCCCCGCTTCCAGCCCTCACATGAGCATGATGGGACTGAGAGAGGAGCTGAAACAACGGGAGGATAGAATTTATGAGCGATTGGACAAAATGGCCGCGAAATGTGAACATAGTGATGCTTGAAATATATACTGTAATTGCACCTGATACACTCGAAATAAGTGCTATTAAATCTGTGATTGACATGTGTGTGTGAGATTGATAAAAAGCGGGGAATTGCATTGCAGATTACCCTGATCAGGGTTTGTTCACATTTGCTAAAACTGGTCTCGCACATTCCAATAAACTCATGCTAAAGTAAACAAAACTGCGTGGGGACTGCTTTTTGTGCCCAAATGTTTGATTTAGTGATTTGTGTTGTTTGCCAACACGTGGGGCACACAAAATTGATGTAATCCTTCCGCTTTTGATTTTGAGCAGTCGCCATCACGAAAACGGGCGACTTATTAAGCCCCATGATATCACCATACAGACAGACAGTCGACAATTCGACAAAAACTTCCAACAAACACAGACATAAATTATTTTCAACAAGGGCAACCATGCCTTCGACTCGTTGCACATGGTTCTTTTTCGCCAGTGTCATTTCATACCAAGGTTGGGTAATCGAATAAATTTTCTTGGTTTCGGCTAAAAAAACGTTTTTTACTTTGTATGTGTAAGTCCTCTTTTCAGCATTAAGTGTACAGAGCCTGTCGTGCTACGAATGCAGTGGTGCAATGGCCTGTACCTATTCGTCGTATTGGGCGCGCGCCGCTTGCCTGCCCGGACCGGGAGGTCAGATCGAGACCTGCTACAGGATTGTGCTTGATAACCAGGGTCAGTGTGGGTGGGGGAGGGGTGGATTCTGATCTACAGTGCTTTATGGAGTGAAACTTTGTGTACGATGGCGACTCACCGTATGGTCCCATTCTGCGACCACACATATATGCACTATTGCTGCGTATTGGACACGTCCTCTTTGTGAATATGATCCTGTCAGTCTACATACCTATAGATTCACGTGCTGTAAAGGGCGTGTCACGCTGACAGGTAGTCGGCCATTTGCTGGGCATCAGGTAGTCATAACTGTTATTCATTAGCAAGACAGTACCCTGCTCATGCTGAATCCCTCTACAGGTGTCGGTGCCGTATCAACTTTGAAGCCAAACCCATTGCAGGAACTTGGCGTAGGCGTTGCTGGCATATTTTGGGTCAGCAGGACTTTGCGATAGTTGGCGCTCTAATTTTGACCAGCGTAAAGGTTGTTCATTTGGTGCACGAGAACAACTGGTACGCTGGTCGAAATTGGTGCGCCAACCCTACCACAGACACAATTCGACCAAAAATTGACCATGCCCGAGCCAAGTCCAGGTCAATGGACGTGCCTTCAAAGTTGATAGGTGCCCATAGTGACGAAGAGTGTGTTTCCCAAAGCTGACGCTGATCACAATATGTCTGCTAAGCAACGGAAAATGAAGATGGTCCCGAATCATAGCTCTATATAAATGGGCTAGACCACATGCATGCACAGTAACACAGTAAGCGTATTACATGCTTGTACAGTAACCCACCGTAACCACGTACAGTAATCCGGCGCGGCTGCACATACGGTTCGTCATGCGCGAATGTGCCCAACTACACGAGTGCCCTCAACTGCGAGGTGTGCGCCAATCGTGACCTGTGCAACGACTTTCGTGTGCTTGATCCTGATGACGTCACTGGCGGTGGGGGTGGTAGACAGGATGGGACACAGGGTGGGCGAAAAGTTGCTTTGCTCTTTGTGTGCATTCGTGCATTGTGTGTTTCGAAAATACGATATATGGCGGTGACGTGCAAAAGCAGCTAAAGTGTATCAAACTTGTAAGGTGAATGTGAACTCTGCATCTGCCTTGCGAAATGGATAAACTGTTCATTTGTGTTCGGATCACATCTTGCAACAGTGTTGTCTTGACGCGCACCAGTTTTGGCCAGCGTGCAAAGTTGTTCACCACGGGAATAAGGAAACAATTATCAAGTGTTCAAGTTTATGTATTGAAACATGGGTTCCAACGCACTAGCACAGAAACAAAACTTGTCTTATGCTCTTTTCATATACCTAGTGCTTACCTACAATAGGTTGATTCTGGTTTGATACATACAGTATACTGTAGGTCCCGGCAATGCCCCAAGCCTCTCTCCCAAGCGAGAAGCGTCAAAGCCACGGAGCTCAATCCAAAACGGAAATCCATCTTGTACCATCACTTTTTGTATTCCCAGGCTCGCTGGTCTGCCACGATTGTGCGCGCGGTGCAAACTGTCAAGATTCATCTAATTGGCATGACGTCACTTGTCCGCCCGGGCCGCGCTCCAAATGTTTCAAATTTATCGGGTCGAATTCGAAAAGTTAGTGCATCGCTTTAAGTCTGATTTATGTAACAGCAACAAAAGTTTCTCGAAATGCAAATTAATTGCGATGTTAGCATCAAAGTTGCTGATTGGAAAGCAGTGGACTGGAGCTGTTCTTTTCCCACGACAGTTGAGATTTACGGGCGCTGGTACGCAGGTTTTGACCAGCGTAAAGTTTGTTCTCAGGCAAGAAACGACACAATTAGGCTCTGGCTGAAGCTACAGTCTGAGTCTGCCTGAGTAAATCTTAAAGATCTCAGCACAATGAAAGTCACGTGACCAACTTTGATACCGCTCAATAGCAAGCACTCCACCAAATCTGATTGAGAACATAGTACATTTTCAGTTGACCAACTCGGCTGCGTGCAGGATTCGTGCCAAAACGTGCCGGAATACCAGGCTGGCATGGTGTGTCGCACGTGCAACACGGACAGGTGTAATGCTCAACGCACGAGTGGAGGAGGGTCCGGAGGATCGAATAAGGGTAGGTGGTCTCATCAATGTTTTGGAACCATCTTTGGAGCATTCTTACTGACGATGACCTGATGCACCGTGCCTGTCTTAGGCCAATGCTACGTAACTTTGATTTTTGGTGTGGTGCCCAAATTAATGGTTTAATTGTATTTTCTGCAGGTAATGACGCGGCTACAAATTATTTGAACATGACAAAGATTTTGGCGATTCTCTTATTCACAGTTGCAAACAATTGGTTATGTTGTACTCCCTGAATCTAATCTATAACGATATGCCATGCAAAACAAGTCGTATAATACAGAAATGTCATATTAAAACCCGGTTTGTTGACATTGGCTTTTCGCTTCGACATTATTGTAATAATAAAAAATGAACAGAATAAAGTGGTTTCTCCGCATGAATATCACGATTTTAGCAGAGGGTCACCATTACCAAGTGAGGTGGCCCCGAAACGAGGCAGCAATTGCGTTATTCGATCTCCGATACTGGAAACAGAAGAAATAGTGAACATTAAAGCAAGAACAATATAAAAGAGAAAAATATTAAATGTAAGAGAAAACACCAACTTCCTGCTGGTTGTCAGTCTCCACGCAAAGTCCCCTCCACACGGGCCGCATTGCCACAACGTCCAGTATAATTGCTTCTTGGCTGTATCGATACATGGGGTGACCTGATTAATAGGAGACACTTTTGGGGCACCTTCTGCAGTCACTGTATCTATGTACCTATGGCGGTCACGCTACCCACGCGAATAAAAGACTAGGCGAATAAAAGTCTTGGGCGAATAAACGACTAAGGCGAATAAACGTCCGCTTTCTGCCTTGACCGTACCGGAAAATGCATTTAACTTGGTTTGCAAGTATTTTGATATAAAAAGGGCATCAATCCCGTAGGCATCCCACTCGGAGGCCACGTGTGGGTCAGGGAGGAATACAGGGGAGCAAGTCAGTCGCCATACGGAATACGGATATGAAACAGCGGTTGACGAACAGTCGATTTTGTTATCGTAGGTGGTCGTTGTGCTTGAAAACCAGCGCTGTTTTGTCCGTTGACAACACCAGATTGATGAGGCTGACAGCGACCTAATGGACTGCGCTTAGAAACTATTGCCTGACTAACCACGACCACTCCGTGTTGTATGAATCGATCCGACTGTCTCACTTTGCATTGCACCTTCACGTTGCTGTAACTCAGTGCGACCAGCTTTTCCACGTCGCAAGTTTGGGTCACTGGATCTGGAATGGCACCAATCAATAAAGTAGCACGCTGCGTGGCGTGGATTGAATCAGACAATGCTGCATGAGAATCAGGTGAAGTTAGGCAAGCAATGCTTTTGTCTGTGTGTCATAAATGAGCTTTCGCACCAATCTTGGCCAGGTAATGCGTAGCACCTTTTACACTGGTCAAAATTAGTGCTCCAACTCGATCAAAAGTGTGGCCCAAGTAAAAAAATGAAAAAGTTTACACACACACACACACACACACACACACACACACACACACACACACACACACACACACACACACACACACACACACACACACACACACACACACACACACACACACACACACACACACACACACACACACACACACACACACACACACACACACACACACACACACACACACACACACACACACACACACACACACACACACACACACACACACACACACACACACACACACACACACACACACACACACACACACACACACACACACACACACACACACACACACACACACACACACACACACACACACACACACACACACACACACACACACACACACACACACACACACACACACACACACACAAACTAACCATAGTCGTCCTGTACATAATAGCAAGTGACGAGCAGCTGCCCATCCAGCACAGTGTCGGGCGGCGATGTCGCATCAGCCAGTGAAGTGTCGGATGTCAGCAAAAATCTGTCGGCCACCAGCTGATGGTCGTGCGACATTGCGACACTGAATAGCCATGTGGACAGAGTCATCAGATGGTTGGTGGTGAAGTAGATGGACATGTCGGGATGGTGCGAACGGGTTGTCAGTTTGACACGGTTGATTTTTATCACTGAAACCAAAATATAGCCTAAAAAATTATTGCACGGTGCTTTCAAAGGATCACACTAAGGCGTGGGACCACTCGCCTGGCAGCAAAGCCATACCCTAACCTGTCAATTTTTTGGAAACTTGACTGAAAGTATTTTAAAATGCTTACAATACATTAAGTATAATACATAATATACATACTGTACGTGTAAATGGGGTTTTTCTGACAATGGTGAATGTAGAATTCTGCTGTATTGATTGGATGCACAGCCACCTTATATGTATGTGCTCACAATTAACGAACATAACTGACGATGACCTTGTGGATGCACCGCTTCTCATGTGAATCCATAAACCGTTCACAGTTTGTAGATTTTAAAAACAAAGTTTTGACCTTGCAGCGCGATTCAGAAAGCTGTTTACGCGTGGAACAGAAAAAAGTTCCGATAACAATACACATGCAATGAAAATGCACCACTTCGTCGTTAGTGGGTCCGAGTGTCCGTTCACTATACAATGATTATGCTCTTGACTTCTGATGTTCTGACCCGTTTTACTCTAAACACTTCCTACATTGCAACTCCCAAAGTTCTTGGGCCGTCAAAACAACAAAGCAGTGTTAATTTTGCAGTGAATTATGCACTGTATGTCAAAGTGCACTCAAGAAAAAATATCAAAACACGCAGAGAGCAATTAAATTCCGCAAATGCCATAAAAAACCATTGCCGATCCTGATACATATGTATAATAAGTATAACAAATTGAAATTTTCTCGCGCTGGGCGCGATGGTGTGTAAAAAACACAATCAACACAGGAAGTGCATAATTTTTACGGTTCGTTTTATGACCAGACTGACGCCATGCAAATGTGCGCTTGCAAAACCGCAATTTTTCAAATCAAATGCATAAACGTGTATTTTACCAGACTTGGGACTCCAGGGTTGGAAAAAAATATTTTTTTAAATGAAAATTTAAAAAAAACTTTTTAAATAAAAATATTTTTTTTAATTTTTCGAAGATGGCAAAAAATGATTCAAATTTTTTTGCAAAAATAAAAGATGAATGCAAAAAATGGCTAATAAAATACACGATGAGCAATTATACTTGCTGAATGTGACTTATTGGCGAGTTTTCCTGTGTTATATTTGCACCCTTCCAGTAACCGATGGGGCCTGAAGCCCACGTGGGCCACTGACCGATGTTCTGTCTCTTGGTGTTGCTGCATGTGTGCGTCCTAGATGACCAAATGAGGTATATTTACGTGATAACGTAGGTTGCCAATACAGAAACCAGATATTTTGCTGTTTGTCCTGAACATTGGTTGCCTAAACAACTTTGATTGCTCTGATGAAGCTGGTCATCCGTGAACTACTGACGAAAGAAACACATATACCTTATGTTTTGCATCAACGCACATGGTAAACGCTTTCAGAGGCGCCAAGATGTGAAAAACAAAGCTGGGGCACAAAACTAGAGGTGTGTAGTGTACATCAGGTGCCTCACGTATTACACGGCATCACAGCATGCGTTGCGCATTTTGCATTTTGTTTGTTGGTGGTTTTTGTGTTGGCCTGCTCAGCTCCCGGCTATTGTAAAACACGTGGAGGGCTGCGTATGTTATTTGTTGTTTATACCCCATTCCCATCGATCTCCCTCTGTTTCATTTCTGTGTTACTTCGGGTGCTACCTGGCGTTACGTGCACATTTCGTCGGTATCAGTAAAATTAAGACCAACCCCCACCAAAAGACCAACCCCCTTTTTGTGTGCAGCGTGTAGCTGGCAAACTATTCTAAACATTCACCAAAAATTTTGTCTCAAAACGCTATGTACATTGAGTTACAGCCTGTTGAAAACACCTGCTAGTTCCGGTTGGGGGTTGGTCTAGTTTCTTGTTTTTGAAAAAGAAAACCAAGTTGCTTGGCGGAGCAATTTTCGCGGACAAAAAAGACCAAGCCCCAAAGCACGCGACTCCAACACACACACACAAAAGATTGCTTCAGCACATGAGTTGTTGCATAATACCCCAGCTGTGTGTGTGTTGTATAGGGACTTTACGCTCTCTCGGTGAGTGCGTCGCTGCTGGCCCGATCATTACGTTTATAACGTATCGTAAGGCGGCTTGGCTGTCGGCGTCTTTAGCACAGTGGCAAGCATATCTGACTGTGGTTGTGAGAGCCACGAGATCGAAGCATCCCACAGACAAGCTTTTTGATGTTTTTGTTTATGTATGTTTTCAATGTGTAATCAATGATTTCAACAAACAGAAACAATCTTTTCACACCCGACGTTTGCTTCAAAATACAATCAGAAAAACCCGGCCCAAAAAATCGGGCCGGATAGGACCGGGCTGACTTTTTCTGAATCCGGTCATGCCGGACCGAGGTAACCCGGCCCGATTTCCACCCCTGTAACAAGCGTTTTGAATGATAATGCTTCTTTTAAGACGTTTTAATGAACCCCGTATTAAATCTTTTTCAAGCAGGTGAAAAATAAATGGCAGAGAAAATGGGGGTTGGGCTTTTTTTCGGTTTTCAACTGCTTCGCCAAGGGGCTTGGTCTATATTTATTTTTTTGTCAACTAAAACCAACCGACAAATAGCTTTGTTTTTACTTGGATATGATGTTTCAAAGTCTACTTTTGTTTCTATGATGATCAGCATGCTCCCTTTCGTAGACCTGCCAAACATCAGCCTACCGAACCAAACCGTGTTGGAAATGCGGTCAGGCCAACTTCAAACGCTTTTTTCTCGAAAAAGTGGTTTGGGGGTTGGTCTTATTTTTACTGATACCGACGATTTGACCAACTCCAGCAGCAGCAAGTACGACGCACGTTTGAATTGCCGCCTTCATATGTATAACAAAGCTGAAAAGTAACACGCGCCGCGCGCATGTATGCCATTTGCTGTGTGCTGCAGACACACCAAAATTAAACCGAACGCCCCATGCTTATATGTGCACAAGGCTAGACGCGCACGCCAGCGTTGAAAAGTGGCCACATTATAAAGTCACGGACTGTAGGTTTGGGCCAAGCGCAATATCGAGCAGCTGTGACCAAATGGGTTATACTATATTGATTGGCTGACCAAATGAGTCAGCGGACTATCTTTTATTCAAAATAGTGAACACCTCCAAAAAAACAAGCATGCACATTTATATTATATTCGTCCTATAATTCCTGAACAAACATACTGTGGGATGACCAGAACAAAACTCGAGCATCATGACCATTTTTTGTAACTAACGTCGTTAAAAAGACATGTGAGTGAATTGTAGCGATATTGCTTAATAAACAAGAAAATACAGAACAATAAACGCGGCAAAAAGATATAAAATCGTAATTTCAAATTTTCCAGCGCATTTGAAAGGCATAGTAGAACCATTTAACAACTGACAAAGGCAATCTTTCTTCAGATATTCGAGTAAAAAGCGGAAGAGAATCGCAAACGGGAAATGAGAGTGGAAAATATAATGATAACAAATACGACAACAACACCGACAAAAAGGCGTAAAATGAAAAGAAAGAAAGAAAATATAATGGTAAGTGTAACAAAGACAGTCGGAATTTCTGGAAAAGGCATCTTTTGGAATAAAATGGTTTCTCAACCATGGAACAACAATAAGGAATTCAAAAACAACTTCTCAGAAATCCGGTTCTGGACACAAATATCCGGACCCGCCAAATACGACGGAATATCCGACGACAGAATGTGCGGAAGTTTCCTCCTAGCGGATATTGCCTCTTGTTGTTGGGCACCACAACGAAATATCCGGAGAAAAGCGACGCAATATGTATCTCCGGTACCTATAGTGGTGCAGTGGGATGCAATATATTTAGCTGATGCCAGTAAAGTTTGCTCCGGGAGTTCAGGTTTTCGGTTTATGCTTCGTCCTACACAGACAGACTTAGGCTCAGGCTTATGCTGCAAGCACGCCTACGCCTAAGCCCACCTTTGTGGATAAAATTTGGATACATCTATGGATTCGCATGCTGCACAGTGCAACTTTGTCTTGTGTTGAAGATCATGGCGTACATGCTGTATATTACTCAAATGTGAAACAAGCAGTGATTGAAACAGACGCGGTTCTGGATATTGCGCGTCGTTTTTCGGATATTCGTTTGTTTCTCGGACATTACGTCGTGTTCCGGGTTCCGGATATAGCGTTGTGTTTATTCCGGATATTCTTCACAGGATCAGAAATCCATTTCCCCATCCGGGAACTGCAGGTTCAAGTCCTGGTTCGAGTACGGTCCCGGATCGGGACCAATGTTAGCGTTGGCCACTGTTTGATTGGCATTATTATTTTTTCGCTCCGATTTCGGCAAATGTCTACGCATGTGCAACTGTAGATGGTCACTGCGCGCGAAACTGCGATGACACGCCACGCATTTGAATGGTTTGGCACCTGTAAAGCAAAATAATGTTTTTGCATATTTGCTGCAATCAGTTTTGATGATTGGTCATCCCTCTTTGCGTGAAACATCAGCCCGACAGATGGTGTCACACTGATGCTGCCAGTGCGCTCCTGGTCAGCACTAGTGGCTCCTTGTGAAAGCAGGTCAGTCAACGTAAAAAGTGTAAGTGCACAAGCGGGCAGTTCACATTGATTGATTATTGATTTTGGTGGCCAAACCTGACTTCACTACACAGACGGGCCGTGCACCAGGTCATCATCGGTGATTATGTATCCTGATCAATAAATGACAGACCAACCAGTGTGTTTTCTGTAATGCCGAGTCAGCTCGTCGGATCTCGCAAAGCGCCAATCGCAATCGGGCCACTGGCAAAAATAGGGCTTCTCACCTGAATGTAAACAAATCATTAAGTGCATCATCACATGTGCAAATTAAGTACATTCATGAACTATACATACTTTTGCTAATTTTGGGTTCTCCCTTTGTGTAAAGCAGCTTTCATATTTTTTTGCTTTTCTCTTCTTGTTGCAAAATTCACTTCTTCCTTTGAAGTGGCTTCACGGTGTTTGTACACTATCACCTTGCCAGGAGACGACATTTTAAACAGGCAAGATAAACTTCGAGCAGACATGCCTAATGGGCCGCAATCAGTCACAATAAAACACTTCCAAGAGCCGTTTGAGCGCACGAGTGGGTTGTAAATTAATGATTGAGCCCCTTTTCTGAAACGCAAGACAGGAAACAATCAATGCTGCGTTGCGCTCGTGAAATACAACTCAAAGCAGATGCGCTAAATTTGACACCTAATGGTGGTGCGGATGCTGTCTGGGACCACGGTTGTAAAAATGAAAAGTCCGCTTAGTTCGTATTTAGTGACTGTGTCCGTGGAGTTCCAAGCACTACGCGTTCTTGCTTGCTTGCTCTGAAGAACGAATTTCTGAAGAAAAAAAACGAGACAAAAATGCAAACAACCTGTGTGAATACGTTGGTGAGCCTTCAGATGCGAGCTTTTCGTGTAGACTTTTGTGCAATCTGGAAAAAGGAAAGTTCTTTTTAAAATCGGGAATTGGTACAGAAGTGCAAGTCGCGTGAGCTGTGGTTTTTTTGATAATTTTTTTTGATTTCCGCAATTCCTGTCAGCTTTTTAGTATCATCTATGTATGTAGTCCTACAATGAGGTAACCGATGTAAGTATATAATACACCTGCCAAAGCAAACAGTGATCAATCAAGGTTTTACATGTGAACTGCGCAATGCAACAAGTCTGTGTCAGTTACATACTATTTAGCTACATACCTAAGTATGTATGTACACAAGGCACATAAACTAATATTTTCCGATCTTTATGCGATAAGGATCAGCACAAACTTTGCGGCAAAACTGATCGCATGTTAAGGTTGAAGCGCGCCTGAATAAGTCCCCCATTTTATCTAGGTACAGTATGTAGTAAAACGTTTCTAAACCTGATAATTTCCAAAATATTGTAACGCGTTTGTTTATTCAAGCAAGTCAGGGGCAATCCATCAATGTAAAATGGTGTAATTTTACGACCTTGGATGCATTGATGAGACGGTGTTTAGCGTGCACCAACCCCTCACCAAGTACCTACAAGCGCGATTTGTGATGTTTTCGGACAAAACTGTGCTTGTATTTTGACTAAACGTATGTCTTTTTGAAAATCACCGCTCGTGTTTTTCGAAAAATAAGTATCAATCAACTGAAAGTTGTGACAGTTTGTGCTTAGGAAATGAACACAAACACGTTTTGCAGCTGGGCATTTTGAGCGATTTTGAACAGGAAATTTCCATTTGTTTAGGTTCTGAGAGTAAATTGAACAGTTGAAGCACCTAAGAGCTCCAAAGGACAGTATGGTGTAACAAAACTTGCTTTCTTAACAGTTGTTCTCACGCTTGTTTTGCGACGAAAGAGAACTTGTTCTTGTTTTCTTTTGCATGTGCGAGCGCGCTTTTTTTAAAAACTTTGTGTGTGCTCTATGCTGGATTTGCGTGTGGTCGTCAGTCACCACTGGGATACTGTAATTTCGGGTTGAAGTACCTACCGTAATCAACATTTTCTGCGAAGCACATACAGTAAATACCTGGTGAAAAACGCCTTAGGATTGCGCCATAAATTGAAACAGACTGAAAGGTACAGGTCGATGTTGTCACATCATTATATGTGTACAAAAATTCGGCTTCCCAAACTTTTATGCACGCCAAGCAGTTCATGCGACAGTTCAATCTCCTATACAGTGCAGGTTTTGGGAAGTTGGACAATAAGGTCACAGCGATCCCAGAACTTTGGCCCAAGTCCCAGGCGGGAATGCCAAGCAGTTTCATAAAGGGAACTTTTTAAGCCAGAACAATGTGGTATAATACTACTGTAGGTAACGCAACTCACTGGGAAAGTTGCACGAATGCACTCTGCGTTTGTCCAGCTCGGCATTGTTTCGTCGCGGCTGTCGCAAATGGAACGGTTTCGGGTTGACCGCGCTGGGTGGATAGTAGACCTTCGTCTCGATGTGGGGCGGCAGCGACGTCTTGAAGTCGTACGGTGGGGAAGATCTGCAGTTGACAGTGTTCGAACGGGATTCATTTTTAATCCCGGGATCGGGATCGGGATTGGGATCAAGAAAGTGTCGGGATCGGGATCGGGATCGGGATCCCGGTTTTGAAAACCCGGGATCCCGGGATCGGGATCGGGATTGACCAGATAGTCCAAAAGCAATGGTTTTTATCATTTTATGCATAAGATGCAAGTTAATGTCACAGACAACCATGAAACATGTTTATCACACATGGATAAACACCCGGAACAGTGATTAAAGCCGATTGAAAATCGATAATAGCTGATGACGGAGAAGTTAGTTCAAAGATCATAACTGTAGTCGATCAATAGCAAAGCCATTGACAAAAAGACAAGCATTTCACCATTTTCTGGTTTCAAGCAGTATCTTTTGTCATCAAACAAATCAGCTGCACTGGAAAAGAGCTGTTCAAAAGGCACGTTCGTAGGCGGCCCGCGGAGCGCTTAGATATTTGAAAGCTAGACGTGCCAGACGCGGAAACTTTGTCTCATTTGTTGCCCACCATGACAACATTTCCTCGAAACTGAGTCCCTTTGTTCGATGCAACTTTGCGTAACCGTTCAGTTCTAGCTGGGCTTGTTGATTGGTGGTGCTTGCGGTTTCATCACACTCGGAATCAGCCGTCGAGCACCTCTTAGGGCGCGGCCATGCAAACGCGGGCGCGGGTCGCGGGTCAGAAAAATGTTGTATGTGTCCAACAATCGCCCCGCGTTTGCATGGCCGCACTTGCGGGACGCTGTTTGCGGGTCACTTGAAACATTATTTAGCCATTACACACAAAAATGAACCAATCAGCGCTGTGCTACGGCAGTCTGCGACGTTCGTTCGACGCTGATGGGTTAAGTTTTGTCTGTTGCAGCCAAACAAATGTTTCAAGTGACTCGCAAACCGCAACCCGCAAGTGCGGCCATGAAATCGCGGGGCGATTGTTGGACATATACAATATTTTTCTGACCCGCGACCCGCGCCCGCGTTTGCATGGCCGCGCCCTTACAACAGCTTGTCGAATTACGATTGCATAAATTTTTACTTTTTGTTCTCAAAACTTAATCCCGATCCCGGTACTTTTTTGGGCGGGATCGGGATCGGGATCGGGATTGTCTTTTTCAAAATGACGGGATCGGGATCGGGATCGGGATCAGAAAAAGGGGCCGGGATCCCGGGATCGGGATCGGGATCGGGATCCCGTTCGAACACTGGCAGTTGAGGGCAAGACTGTCATGCCCATATCGTGTGCGAATGGCAAATCGTGTTGCTGCTGCTGTTTCATTTTGTTTTCGTGGGCTTATGCCAGCATTCACGGACACAAAGGGCGATGTATCAAATTTGGTGATTGGTCAGCCTTTGCCTTGGACGTTATGACGTATATATTTCATTGAGGATATTTCGAAATTCACGGACGTCCGTTCCTATGTGATTTCGACCAGCGTAAAAGTTGTTTCAGCAGAGACACAGTAAATAAAGTATTTTTATGCTGGTCAAAATTCTACCCACTATCTACATGTTTGAATCTAAAAATATCATTCCTAGAAAATGTGACGTCACGGTACACACTCCGGTACGATCAAAACTTTACGCAAAGTGCAAAGCGTGACAAAAAAAAGGTGAAAAACAACCAAATAACCCCCAAACTTTCTCACCCTTGGTTATCCTCCGAAGTGGATGCGGCACCCAACAATGAGCCCCTTCTGGTGGTGCCTGTCTCGGTCGAGGCGGATGACGTCTCCGGGCTGGAACTCGAAGTCGGACTGTTGACTTGCGAACCGGACTCAGACAGGGAACTGCTGATCGGTGATGCCTCGGATATGACTAGCGTATTGGACATGTTGTATGCTGCTGGTGGCGGTTGGGGCGTGTGGGCTGAAATTTATGCAAAATCAAAATAAAATTATTCGTAGAAAATACCAGCTCGTGTGTGCTCTGTTTTAGGCTCATGTGGCCATTCGGTGCATTCGGACTAACGATGAAGGACTGATCAACGCGCATTTTGTGCGTTGTCACATAAAGCATATTTTTGCAATTTTCAACATAACCAGTTTTAATGCACCTAACGAGTTTTAAGCAGTATCTGTACCTTGACCACATGAATTGGTGGGATCTCCGAACTGTTCCTGCTGCGTGTGCGGTGCACGGCTTTGACATGATGTAGGAGCTGAAAAATGGAGATGGTGATTCTTCTCTTACAAAGAAAAACAATAGTTAAAGTTTTAAAAATAATGTTTAAAGAGTCGTCGATGAAAAATATATGAGCACAGGAAACAAACACAATTTAAAAAATAGCTATCTTACCGGGAGGAGTGACACAAGTTCCGATCGGAGTTGACTCAGCTGCATAGTAATAGTCTGAGACGGGCTGTGGCGGTGGGTAGTTGGGCGGCGCCTGATTTGTAAAGGCAATTGGCGGTTCACCCGGCCAAGACTCGCACTTGGTCATGTCAGGTGTACTGTGGAATGTGGTGGCACTTGGGTTACGGTAGCCATCGATGTTGTTGTTCGGTGGCTGCTGAGCACTCGGATAGGAAAATCCTGAATTATAAAGGACAGTTAGTTACACACTTTCACCTGGTGATCAAGTTCGGTTATTGGTCTTGCATATTGGTTGCGTGATTTTCTGTATCCATGCACATTATTTTGCTGACTCATTCACCTGGTGCACAAAGTGGTCCACACAGAAAACCTTCAGAAACCTCCTGCATCAACTGTTACTACGTATGCTGTAGCTATGTAGCTACATTGTATGTGAAATTAACATGAGACGATTACCATGACTCGAACCCGCGATCATTTGCTCATCATATGCATAGAGCAACAACCGATTGAGCCACGCACCACACGGAATGCATATAATATGTTTGAACAATTATTCAAATCAACTCACTTTGCTGTTGCTGATATTGACATGGCGGTGGTCTATGTTGTTGCACATTGTTTGACGCCGGCGTGATCACCGGATATCGGCCCCTGTAGGTTAATTGCGGCAGCATACTGTCCTGAAGCAGATGACAGCTTTCCGAATCAGGCGCACTGGCGTTCGAATTCGGGCGGCAATTCAAATTGTCAAACTGATGATTCTGTCCCGCCAACGTGAAGAACTCTTCAATGCTCGTGGCGGACGCGCGTCTTCTCGTTATCAAGTGACTGTTGTTTGAGTGTGAATGAGTTTGTTGCCAAACTTTCTGATTCACGTTCAATTGCAGTTCAGGCGTTGGCACACCGATATCACAGATCACGCTGTTGTTGTTGTCGTGGTAGCTGGTGTATTTGTACTGATCGTGAAACATCACCGAGAACGACGGCAGTGGTGTTGTGGTTTCAACTGGTGTCAACAGTGTGTAGCTCGTTGAACACTGAAATTATGAGAGGTGTTGGATGATGTTTCAAATATGAACAACTTAGTGCGGGCGAGATTGTACCACACCATTCGTGGAACATAGATTAGTAACCTTTCCGCAAGCAGAAAAAATTGGCCAAGCTTTTGTTTTTCTACGTTTCACACCACTCGTCAGCTTTGGTTATGAATGGACCGGCATTCGAAATCAATATACATGACTGCAAAATGAACGCTATTTCGCACGGTGACATCAATCTACTGACCTATAGACTCTAACTCTACCGTATGCACATGGTCTTCAAACACACGGGACGGGTGGGACTACTTTGCACGATAATCCGATACCATAACCGTGGCACCTTAACCTCGGACGTTTAACGGATGTTGCATAATGAGCCACCACTAGGCGATGTCTTGTCAGCAAAAAACGGTCAATTAGACAGGCGCATTATACGGTCATTTAGCAAACAAAAAAGTGGCCAACACACATACACACGCAATGTCGCGCGCACGCGTGTGTATCAGGTTTCGCGCATTGCGACCGAAAAATTTGTTCTTATCGCTTGTGCAAGTTCTGCATTGCCACTATGTACTATACTTCTAAAACATGACTGTTGCGTGAAATGGGTTGAGCCGAGCAGAGAGCAACAAAAATTGTAGAATGAAATTTTGTGCGGAGAACTACGGTAGGTGGGTCCGCTTATGATAGGAAAATCTGAAAATCTAGACCAAGAGCAAAAACCAAACGATTTGTAGTTAAAATCTAAAACGCGCTAAACAAGGACAAAAAATGTCATTTTGTCCCGTATTAAAGTGAATACATTACAAAATGTAGCTAAACATCCCAACCCCTAATTTAACAATCTTGTTCCCTGTGACAGCACCGAACCAGTACTGGAATGAACCGTAAAATACGACGGGGACAACCAGTCAGTTTTTCAGCAGATTCTGCCAGGCACGCCAGGTTTTAGGGTCTCAGATTTCGGCCGTTCTTATTGGTCCACCACCATACTGCGCGCGCTTATGCAAGAAATAAACACAGACAACACAACATCAGGCCTGTGGTTGGGTTACGGTAAGTAGATAATGTGCCCAGCAGGTATAGGTATAGTGAGCGCTTCTGTTTGTTAGCTCGTGCGTGGCTGACACGGGTTTGACTTGTCAATCAAAGATGTTGTTGGTACCTATACGTAAGGATTGTGTGTGGTCTAATAAGCTTTTGGGGTGCTTAACATGAACGAAGGTCTTTGAAGTCAGAAGGAACCTAATTCGTCTAGCGGTGCCTCTTGAACCATGGTATGAACATTGCGGGTACCTCAACAGCAACTGGACATGATAAACAAAAAAGAAAAAACGAGCGCTTCTCGCGCAAAAGGCCACCGGAAGCGCGCGCGGCGCGCGGCTTTTGAAACTTTATGCACAGCACACGCACACTTTGCCAGAAATGCCGCAATTAACGTAAACTATGACGAATGACAGTTTATGAATTGTTCTTGAGAGCGGGGTAAAGGATGAAGCAACTTTGAGAAGCTACGTTCAGGTAAAGCGGTGGAAATGAAGGGGGTTAGAATTTTTGAGACCGATACCTAGTGCACAGATCATCGTCAGTGTAACTTCAAGACAAATGGAACAAAAACTACACAAAGCTTCGCATATTAGCAAATATCTTTTTACCCACCGGAACTGAATGTGAGCGGAAATTTCGTAAAGTCACGCCATCGCTGATTATATGGAGTAGGGAAATTGATGAAATTTCCAGCTCCGCAAACAGTATTACACACACAATAAACAAACAACAACAGGTATAATGACATCACAAACTTTCACGGCACAAACAAAGCTAAGACATTCTCAATGTGCTATTACAGCTTGCGTAGGTGAGCAGAGTCCATTTTCACTGATAAAGGCCTTTTTTTGCACGTCGTTTATGGCGTGATAGTAGCAAAATTCCGAGCTTGTGAAACACAGTGGTATTACTATTTTGATGATGACTGTTTGACTTGACTGATTATTGTTTTTTGTTCTTGTGAGTCATTTTCTTGAAACAAAGAGCTCAGTGATTATTATGTATTTGCGCGCTGATTTTTGTGATACTGTCATTGAACGACCATGCGCTATTGACACCATCTCGCCGTGCCAGGCAATTCATTGGGCTCATTTTTACGATCAATGTGGCGCTTACATAGCTAGTTCATGCAGTATTCCCATATATGGAAATTGAAGAAATTGAATTAGGATAATATTGGGAACGTAAAAGGAAGAAAATAGTAACTTACGTAAAGAAAGATACAGCATATATATACCAATTATGTTTGTTAGCTATGGTCTTTCGGTGGCATGTATTTAATTTTGTGGCATTTCTAGGTGCGCAGTCACAATTCTTCGGTCGGGGATGTGCCACAAAATCTGATGTTTCAGTGAAAACAATGCAGTGATCAACACACTGCATGTATACATGTACAGTATAGCTGCGCAAGGAACGCAATACGCTGAATGCGCTGCAAGGCGGATCAGGGAATGTTTGTGAAAAATTCTCCCACAAACAAACTGTCGTAACAGAGTGTCTCACTGAATAATGATTTCACCATTTTTGATCTTGTTCAGCACCGGAATAGAGGTATACATACCTTGCTGATTGAAGTTGTAAGTTTCACCTGCACTAAATTTTTGTTGCTTCGCTATACGTCACAAAAACGTTTGAAACGCTGAATTTTAATAAAATACCGTCTGCGCTCATACATGGCGTCACAAAAAGCAGCAAAGTTTGATAACCGCGTCCGCATCAGCTGCGTGGCCAAAAAGTCAAAACAAAACTTTCTGGTCTTATCATCAAAAGCAACGGCTCATAAGGAAATGTAAACAACGGGAGTCCAGAGCCAGTCTGTCGCGCGTTATTTTGTGTTTTCCAACGATAAAACCGTATCTCATAAGTATTGTTTGAAAATTACTACAAAAATTCCAACTAAAGCTTTACAGCCAGCCAGAGTTGACCCAATTTCTAAACAAAGTTTTTTAGCATCGTCCACTTGCCAGAGCTTAACTGTTGTTCTACACAACTTTTTCTTCGTTGGCCATTTCCTGCTGATACAGTGATAAGGAGTCTGAAAGTATTCCGAAAATGTTGTACAATTAATATTGGTATGACAAGTATTTCCGTTCAGGAAAAAATCTATGTTGGTAAATGTCGAAAATGCTTACAGGATATCTGGAACAACACCACGCGGCAGAATTGACATGAAAACTGCAGGAAAAAAACAGTTTACAACTGAGTTCTCAGGGGCGCAAAAAATCTGTGTGGAAACCAGAATGAAAACAACTGACCATAAAAGGGTCACCTTGCACGCAGATTTGATAGAGCTTCCGATTTTTCTTTAGCGAAACGGCCATTTTCGCAGGCCAGTTCTCACTTTGACACTGATCCGATCTGTCTTTCACGATAATGACACAGGAGTGATGATGTCACACAACCGGGTATCGGGTTACATGAAACCACATTTTGTGCATTTTGTAGACTCTTCCTTGACTTACTGTATGTCTGTTGGTATTCTAGGTTCGGTTCTTGTACCACTTTCAACAGTGGTAAAGTAAGCTGAACCTAAACCGAGTGTTCTAACCTTGAGACACGCTAGATGAGTTAGGACTAGGACTGAATACGGTAATTAAGACACACTGTATCCCTCCCAAAACATGCACTCACTGGTTAACACATCACCAGATTTGATGTTCCTTCAAACATGAAAATCTTAGGCATGGAACCGGAAACGTGGAACCGGAACTCAAATATGAATAGAAAGAGAAAACGGTAAAAGCAGCGAAGTGCATGCTTGGCATAATGGCACTTTAGTGGTCTGACAGACATGCTGGTGGCGAGACGCGAGGCATCAGGTCACGGCACTGTACCGTAATACTATACAGTCATTATCTGATCAGGCAGGGACACAATATTTGTGTAATTATGGGGCAAGAGTTGACTGGGCGTGACTTATAGATTCTGATGAATTATAAAAAGTTCTGGAAATAAAACTATTTGCAGTGCATAGAAAAGTGGTCGTGGGCAACACCACACAGTGAAATTTGTTTCTGGAGGCGGAGTCTCGGGGGCTTGCTTTCAGCAGATTTTCAAACACACAATGTATTATGATGAGTGGTGACTTGCCTGTGATGAGGTTTAGTTACGGTAACGAAAATCATTTCACGTAGAGCGCTTTTCCAAATTCGTCCAATTCGTCGTTAACCTAAAACACCTAGTTCCGTGCGCAAGCTTTCTTGCTCTTGAGCCTAATTTCAAACTGGTCACAGACAATCCGTATAATGCGATATTACAGTGGCGGATCCAGCTTTCGATCAAGGGTGCCAAATCCCAAAACTCATTTTTATCTAGTGCATGTTTGAGTTTTCAATAGACGTTTTTATTTTGTGCTTGTTTATAATTGGGCGATTCCAAGCTAGATACCACACAAAATGAGAGCATGCGCGCGTATAGCGCGCTAAAATCTTTCACTTTTTTCACTCGCGACAGCCAAATTTCATGGAAATGGGTGCATCTGACGCGCGAGTTTTGGAGTGAGTATCGTGCGATTTTAGGTCCTTTTTTCTCTCAAATGGTGCCCCCTTCATGGGCCGCTTTGACCAAAGGGAGCCTAGGCCTATGGATCCGATAGTGGCTGTGTTTTTGCTGTGATTTCCAAAAACCATTGTTTGTTTGTGTGCTATGAGCAGCATAATCCTGTGAGAAAATCAAATTGCAACAAAGCAGTGCGCACACCACATAGTCTGCAATGTAAACAGTGCCCTCTCACAAAGTCAAGAGTGCAAGCAGGCCGAAGTGTCATGGGTGTGACCCACGTTAACAGTGTGGAAGTGCCTACTCGTACATTCGACGAAAAAATAAAAACACTTTTAATTGGGCACAAAGTGAACCTTATTGTTATTGTCCAACAGTAGGTATGTATGTATGTATGTACCAGTTGGTCAGTCAGTTTTATGTAGCAGGAACACACAAAGATGACAAACAGATGATTCTTATGATGTCATCATTAAGATGATGAACACACCATTATTATAGTGAAACCCTCTTGTAAGTGGGCGGATGACAGCTTGGTTCCCAAACTCCTAAATTACCACCTTTATAATGGATGATCTTCAGAGAGACCAAAAGTGCCAAAACGCCGTGTCCCGACCATGTCACTAATTAGAGAGCGCACGGACAAGCCAAGCTGCACATTTCCTTTTGTTTTTTTATTATTCCACAAACATTTTTCCGTGGAACGTGGTAAAAGCATCAATCAACTATATATTAATGACCGAAAATAAACAAGAGAAAATGAAGCCAGCACTGTTGACCAACCGAATCTGCAGCAGTCATATCCATAACAGCTGTGTTCTGATCAGCGCAACGAAACTCGATCGGAGCCAGGTAGTTGGTCATCGATACCGATTGTTCCAGCATTATTGCAATTGTATATTTCGATTTATTTCGTTGAAATTAAATGAATTGAGTTGTTAAGATAATCTAAGCTGTTTGTGCTGTGAGTGGAAACTAGAGGTCGTGGGGACACCGGGACAACATTACTGCAATCGCCGATGTGCACTTTGCCGGCACGGTCGAGTCTGATGCATGCGGTCGGGGTTGGGCCATATCTGGCGATGTCGCTGTTTGTGTGATTTCGTCCGGCCTAAAACTGAAAACTTCTGATTTTCTAAAACAGAAAGCACAGAAAACGGAAAAAGAAAATCTCTGTGGAAATGTGATTATGCCAGAACCGTTTCGTCTACACATTCTATAGAAACGCGTTTTGTCATCAGCGCGGGTCGTCAACGCAGCAAGACCAAAGCAGCCTGTACGAGTGCGCGGAAATGTAGGCTAATATAGTAAACTTCTAATTTTGTTGCTCATGTATTTTTTTACACACGTAAACTCCCGTTCGAAGTCGAGGCAGGCACCAAGCCCAACACACAGTCAACAAACCACGCAGCTGGCTCGTGTGCGTTTCGAATGTTTCAGTCACACAAGCTGCGTGTGGCTTGTTGACTGTGTGTTGTGAGCCTGTTGCCTGCCTCGACTTCGAACGGGAGTTCCCTACGTCTGTAAAAATGCGTGAGGCAACGAAATTAGAAAACTATATTATATCAACAGTCGTCAACTCACATCGTCAACTCTTGTCTGCAACATACCAAGCGCCTATGGGCTGCTTGAGTGGATGACGACAGTCGACCACTTGAGTTGACGACTGTAGCATAGGCCGAAACATGCAGGCTGTTGCGCGCATGACCGGCCACGTTGACGATGTAGTGCGTTGAGTATAGCAAGCCGAAACACGCCAATGCACGAGCCCGCTTTCGGGGGGGGGGGGGGGGTTGGAAGTTTGCGTGAAGCATATGGAAGATATTGAAAACTGATTTAGGAAATGGTACACATTCAGGAATACAAAACTGAGCATCACCTTTTTCTTTTTGTTTTTGTTTTGAAAGTACACCACCCCCGAAATCGCGTTCCTGCTGCTTCGCCTGTTAATGTTTGTTTATTTGACGCAGGAAACAAGTTTCGATCCAATGGTCGGGTGTGAATTGGTATTGATTGAAAGGCTTGGGGTACACTTTAAAAAAAACTATTTTATGTCAAGGTCGAACTAGTCTCTTTGAAACGTATATAGATAATTTGGTATGGTGTTTTCTTGTTTTTGGCCTTGGGAAGGGCTGGGCAGAAAAGCGGGATGCGCAAAAGGCCCGCAGGGTCTTTTTTTTAGAAATGTGTGTGCTGCTGCATGCGCTGTGTGTATAAAAAGTGCCATGAGCCGATGGATTACCTATACTTTTACGTTCATTTGCTTAACCGTTTCCTTTTTTCTGCCGCATCACTAAATGCCAAACAGTCTTGAATGACGTCCAGCAGTAACGGTGCAGAAACAGTCGTGGAGCAGTGATGTTTCAGAATACACATAACAGTTTGCAAGGCACCACGATTTTTTTGAAGCCCACAACAAACGACAGCGAATAGTACAGTCGTCAACTCAAGCAGCCCTAAATGAGCACGCGAGAAATTATACAGTAAAGGCAAACTACGCCAACACGAGCCCGATTTCGCAGCTGGCAGAATAGTGAAACATTCTAACGTGGCTGCTGATTTGGGAAACGTTACACGCTGTGGAATACAACGTGGAGCATGATGATTTTCTCTCTCTTTGCGTTTTGCAAGTTCACCACCTCCGAAATCGGGCTCGTGTTGGCGTAGTTTGCCTATACTTGGGAGTTGACGACACGAGTCGATGTTCTACAATGTACCTCTGGAGTAGCTTTTGAACGAAAAGTAGAAAAGTAGAAAAGCTCTGCCACAATTCCTAAGGTTATGTCCTGAGCCCTTTAATATTAACAACGCCCATTCCGTTCTGAACCAGTTTTAAGCAACTCCCATGGCAATAAAATTCTGGGAGGCATATTTTTAATTGCGCGGTAAGTATGACTGAGATTGTAGCAAGGTTTCACGCGTGCCGGTTCTTCATGTCAATAGGTGCGGTGCGGTGAACAGGAATTGAAACGTACAGTACGTGTGACGGAAAGAAGTTTGCGCACTTGTGGTGACACTAATTTACACTATAAACGTTGCGTGTTATATAGGCGTACGACGCGCAATCCCTCAACTATACTGCCCAGGGTCACGCGTGTGCTGCATACCGGCGTGAATAATTGTGTGCTTCCACCTGAATGTTGAATTTTTTTAATTTTAATGTGTCCCGACTATAGTGTTCGCGCGTGTTCGTCAAAGTGATCGTTTGAATTCGTCTTGATGGTTGGTTGGTTTATTGCTCTCAGTGACGCATAAAACCATGCATGTAAATTAGTGATAGAAGCACAGTTACAAGACCGGGTGGGACAATTACGGAAATGAAAATAGTTACAACACTGGTTATAACAAAACCACAGCAAATAAAAGCTACAAAAAGCGCCAAGGAGAGAGAAAGATCACGGACATCAGGACAGATCACAGGACATGTTAACAGAACTGAAAATTATGCATTAATCCTCGTCCTCGTCAAACGACAAATGTCGGGCTCAGAGGGCGCATATTGGGATCAGTCCATATTGTCAACAGTCCAGAACAGATGGTGGGTTGGTGATTGTCCGTCACTTCCGTGTACCACCATTTAGCGACGTGGCTGGCGTCCCCAGGCTGACGTGAATGCGTATCGAACGAGACATCGCCATATCCATCTCGTTGACCGCATCCGGACGCGGTGGCGATCGTCTTGATCATTGTTGCGATACTACGGCCCCATGATTGTATTCGACTGCAATTACAGGGAGTGCACAGGCTGTGTTATCGTCAAAGCTCCACTTGGTGAAGTGAACCTCTACGTTGTGAATCCTTCTACATGGTGAAAAAATTGTGGTCCCCTAATTTGAATTTCCACGTGATTGCATCCAAATTGCTAACTATTGCTCCAGCAACATGTTTCTCGGAATGCAGCGCAGCTAGAGGCAGTTTAGTCACGAAACAAACAACTACTATGTTTAAACGTCACCAGAGAGCCGATGACGTCTTTTCGACGTACAGTGACACCGATATTGTCAAGACCCTCTCAGAAGTTAAACTGCATTAACACAAAAAGACACGTTTCTGTCATCTTTGATATCAAACTAAACTACTGTAGGTGACCTTGGGACAAAATATTGACTATATATATATATTGAAAAGCGTCCACATAATTCGTCACGGACTGTATTTTATCAACAACGCAGAGAAATAAAACGTTTCAATCACACATAATCAACAGAGCTCAACGGAGCTGTTTGGTGCTTCTTATTCGTAATATATTTGTAACTTCCTGAAAAGGGCGTTGTGAGCACTTGCTTTAGGTTTTAAATGTTTTCACTGCATAAACCAATAATTTTCACATTACAGTCAATTTTGTACAGTACACTTTTTCTTGGTGAAAACCGTACGTCTGTAGCACATGTTTCAGTGCGCAGCGTCCAGAATTCAGGACATAGAAATACTGACCAGAAACAAGCAAGAAATATGCCCGAAGGGCATAAAATTAGATATGGCTCCTGATGATAGAGGTATGGGTCTCGAATTTTGTTCTACACGCGAAAAGAAGCCTTAGGCGGCCTTCACAATGCATGCGGGTTGCGGGTTGCGGGTTGCGGGCCGAGGTAATGCGGGCCCGCAAAAATTGAATCCGCACTAGGTTTCACAATGCAATGTGCGGGTTGCGGGCCAGAAGTTCTAATTGAAGCAAACCCGCAACCCGCAGTTCCTTGCCCGCATGCGGGTGCATTGTGAAACCAAAAAAATGCGGGTTGCGGGCGAAGAGGAGTTTAGGAAACGTCACAAAGAATAACATTCATGAGCTCTTCTTTGTCAATACTGACTTCGAAAAACATGTTTAGGTACTGGTCGCACAAAAGGTTTACAAAAATTGGTCAAATTTTTTTCCTGAATCCTGAAGCAGGAAAGTGACAGGGCAGTGACGTTGCGTTGCGCGATCGCACACAAGGCATGCAGTCCACAAAATGTTTTAGACCCGCAGCAATGTATAGGCAATCCATCGGCTCGCATGGCACTTTTTATACACAGCGCGCATGCAGCAGCACACGCCATTTTCTAAACAAGATGTGCACTTTGGGCGAGTGCCATACTTTGATGGCCGACTTTTAAGATTACCTGGTTTTCATAAGCTGCTTGACATAACACATCTCTGCACTGTCGCAAAATCTGGGGATGTTTCAACGGATAGCCCCCGAAAAGTAGATGCACTCATTGACGGCAGTAATTTAGCGTGCAGCCTGTGTGTGCTGTGGAGTGCCATGAGCTGGCGGATTGCCTATAGGTGCTCTTCTGGTTTATTTTCAGGTGAAAATGTTTTGTGAGAATCACAAATAGCACAGCGGTTAAGAATGACTGAATGTGAAAATTAGGAATGATTTGATGAATTCTTATGTGGTCATTGTGCGACCAATATCTACTATTGAGTTTTAGTATCGTGTACTGATTTTAAGACTACCAACAAATACCGATTATATTGTCCTTGTCTGGAGACCACCGAAGTTTCAAGCGGTGATAAAAATTTTCAAAACATGAGGAAGTATCAAACCTTGAAGCAAATTCGTCGGTGCATTTAAAAGTCGGCCATCAAAGTATGGCACTCGCCCAAAGTGCACATCTTGTTTAGAAAATGGCGTGTGCTGCTGGATGCGCTGTGTGTATAAAAAGTGCCATGAGCCGATGGATTGCCTATACATATAAACACGTGCACTCCGTTTTGGACACAATGGGATTGCGGATTCTCGTTGTTTTCAGTTGTTTGGAAAGCTGAGCACGAAAGTTTCAGAAGAAATCTGTACAAATTTAGCATGCAAATTGATTGCGCAAATAAAGATAAGCGTGTTATGCTTGGCACACTGTTCTTGGAATTTTGCAACATCGAAAACACATAGAGAGTCGAAACTTGTGCGTTGGTGTGTTTTTTCCTTGAGAGCGGGGCGACGAAGAAAAACCACCCCAGGGCCCTGCGCTGCCGCCCCCCCCCGCAAAAAGCAGCATCACTACTAGTCGAATTGAGGCTGGCGGCCGGGTTCGGCCCCCGACCCGCCGCCCCCCCCCCGCTGCGGTGTGGAGGTCGCTCTGCCTGCGGGTTGCGGCGTTGCGGGCCTGGGCTCGGCCCGCAATCCGCGACCCGCAACCCGCATTTCTTGTGTCTTCACAATGCACAGTGCGGGTTGCGGGCCACATCGGCCCGCAACCGCAACCCGCATGCATTGTGAAGGCCGTCTTATTCAGCAATCAGCATATTGGAAAGACAGATGCGGCCTAATTTGATCTGAGTGCTCCCAATATGCTGAATAAAGACTGCTTTTCGAGTACAGAGCTAAATTCGAGATCCAGACTTCTCCATATCGAACTTTTATACAGTTTCATCAGGAGGCACAGTGTAGTGGCTGGGGGGAAGGGTAGGTACCTTGCAACCGCCCGTTGGGGGAGGCTGAGGGGGAAGGATAGATACCTTGCAACCATCCCTGAGGGTACCTTGCAACCATCAATTTGTACTGTAGTTTTCGTAGGCAAACATGATTGTTTCTCTACCTAAAATTCCAACAGCTATTATAGGCAAAATACAAAATAGAATCAATCTTCTGGCCAATTTTGTAAATAATAGCATCAATTGTTATTCTTTTGAAGCTGCATAACATCCAAACAACAAAACTAAAAATATTTTTGACGCGAAGTAAACGAAAAACCATACAACAGCTTCGATTTTAGCTTTAGAAATGTACTTTTCATGCAAATGGTCCAAGTCGTGGTTTGGAACCGGTCTCAGACGTGCAGTTGCGAAGTGGGCGAACGCACCACCGCGTCGCCTGTATCTTGGCCCGCAAACACGAGTGCTGGCACGTAGTCGTAGAGGGTCGCGATGTGTACTTTGTGCGAAGGAAAAGAGGGCACACATGCATATGTCGCATGGCACTACCGTGCGAGCTCCGAAACACACCGGGAACGCTGCCCCCATAAGTGTACGCTTCATGTACGCAACGCAGCGGACAATATAACACAACATACCCTAAACGTGCCCCATACGGCTGAAAAATGCATCTTCATTGCCTGAAAAACCATCAATGTTTTTACAGCTACATATACAGGAAAATAATAAGAGGCAGACGTCTCATTACAGCTCATGTGTTTCAACCGTTTTGTCACCCTGTAATGTGTGTCCCGTGCTTCATAAGTTAAGTGTTAATTAAGATCTGCTTGATGAAAATGAGTTGCATTTAACCATGTGGACAGAGTAATTAGATCATCAAATGGTTGGTGGGGAAATAGATGGACATGTCGGCATGATGCACACGTGTGATTGGGTGAGCCATTTTGCATGCACAGTTTTAGTTTGACATTATGTGCGCTGCTAACTGATGTGTATGTACCATAAAACGGAGTTGTTAACTATATGTATATGCAATTTGTTATCACATGATTGCGACATTTAGGTCCCGTTACCCGGCGGTCGTAACGATTGTGCCGTTCCGGGCCCTGTTTAATTGCGTCCCGACCGTTACGTCACCGAAACGTCGCGGAATCACCAGCAGTAGATTCCGACATGGTGTGCATGCATCGATGACAATACTGCATCTCCAGTTAATGAAGTCAAGTTAATTTAATCAGAGCAAATTATGTGAATTGTTTATTGTCTTCGCCGAGCGGCAGTTAACCACAATCATGTTCAGCATAAACCCCAATGTGCGTAATGTATCACTCGAATGTTGATGTGAAACATCCAGCGTGTGTTGGGGTTCATTGGGGTTCATGCTGATTGCTGAACATGCTTGTGGTTAACTGTCGTTTGGTGAAAACTAAATAAATAATTTACATGCAAACATGAACAACCGCATCAGTGGCAATGACATTAGTATTAGAGTAAAATGTGATGACTAAATTCTGCAGGAGTGAAATGCACACTTTCACTCATAAATCTGTAAAACTCAGTATGTGGGAATGGGCATTGACTCAACGGCCAGGCTTTCAATATCACATTCATCCGTACCGCGTCGGAATTTTGAAATATCTGGAGTTTTTGTCATGCAAAAAAGTTAAAAAATCTAATTTATATGCTTTTCATTAACAATAAAAGCTAAAAAAATGAAAAATGTTGAAGTACTTACCCGTTCTCTCCCCATTTGGTGCCCCACGAGTTTTTCGCCAGCCAATAGGCCTACGCCATTGGCCTCATCATTACCGTTAACCACAACCAACACGGCGTGGTTCGTCAGCTGGTACATATATTAGGTTTGGGTAAGATTTCCTAAAGCGTATTAGAATATGTGTTTCGACTTTTTAACAAGCCGCGATATGATCAACACTGTGCCTGAGCGGCAGTGGCGGATCCAGCTTTTGGCCAAGAGAGGGGCCTAATCTAAAAAGTCAATTTTATCTAGCTCTTGTTCCAGTTTCAAAAGGCCATTTTTATCCAGTGCTTGTTCAGAAGTTCGCCAAATGCTATACAAAACATGAAAGAGCGCACGAAGTTCGCGAAATTTGGGTACTTTTACGCAGCCAACTTTCATTGAAGATGGGTGTATCTGTCGCGATATTTGGACTTTTGAAGTGTGGGAAAGTGCCTGTGACTTAGGGTTCTTTTTCCTTCTTTCCTTGTCAAAATCATGGTGGCGCCCTTCAGGGGCCAAATGGGCCAAGGGGGCTCATGGCCCCTGTGGCCGGGCATAACTACCTGGGGGCCCAGCGGGCCCAGGGGGCCCATATGGCCCAGCCACAGGGGGGATATAGCAAGCCTTGGGCCCCCTGGGCCCCCCGGAAGATATGTCTGTGAAAAAGCGCTGGCCCCCCTGGGCCCCCAGGAAGAATCGTGCACGCGCTAACATCTGCATGCATGCGCTATGGCGCATGTCTTTTGAGATAAACATAATGTTAAAAAACGGCCACGGCCACTGCTGAGCAGAACGACAGCGATGACTCACTGAGTGATTGAGTGACTGACTTTTGATTTGACTTTAGTTCCGTGGTTGGCCAAGTAACTGATGTTTTTTGTTACTTTGAAATGTGAATGTTATTGTGCCGTTAACAGTTACAACCTTACATTTCCTTACATTTTATTGCTCATAATTGAAATTGCAGCCTTGTTCTCCGTATCCATATCCAT
>JASAMV010007972.1:0-13697 GCA_030248065.1 Rhynchonema sp. JSB1_4 | reverse complement strand
AGGAACTTACACTCGTGGAGCAGGGAATACGGGACCCTCAAAGGCACAAATTACGTATCTGTCTGCAGCTGCACACCATGTAAAGGCAAACTACACCAACACGAGCCCGATTTCGAAGGTGGTGTGTATTCAAAACGAATAGAGAAAGAAAATCATCATGCTCCACTTTGTATTTATTCTTCAACGCGTAACATTTTTCCCAAATCAGCAGCCACGTTAATAAACGTTTCACTATTCTGCCAGCTGCGAAATCGGTCTGGTGTTGGTGTAGTATTGCCTTCTACGTATAAAGGCACTACGCCGCGACGTGAGGTTGTCACTCAGCCCCCAAATACCGTAACCCACCGCAGGCTCCACCGGTTGTGAGACCGATGCTGATCGCTGCTTATCGACACGTGTTAGCGGCAGCAAGCTGGAAATCTCGGTCATCGTGCGCGTAGATCCCCAAAACTTCGAAATGGTCGTTGGTGTTGGCGCTAAACACGCAAAACATAAAAAAAACAAAAACGCGGTTTATACACGATCCTTGCAGATCAAAATTACGGTGGGTTACGGCATCCGGGCGCTGAGCGATAACCTTAGGAGAGACTGCCTTTGATATCCGTATTGAGATTCCCAGTCAACGAGCACTGGATGACATAGCTGCAAACTTGGAAGAAGCGCGGAAAAAACAACACATCGTCGCTACTGAAGGAAAACGTGTCAATTCTATACATTAGATATGTGGGTAGTGTTGGTAGATTTTTCTGTAGTCTTACTTATTAAAGTTATAATCTGTTGATTGATGGCTGGGTTTATACGCGGCTACGCAAACGCGTGCGGATGGCGACACATAGATAAAATATTTCACCTACCAACCCGCTTAAGTGGCTGTTATGTCGGTGAATTAGGCGCAAGGCGTCTTCAAGAAACCCGACTACAACATCCATGATGAACTATCAGGCACTTCCCGGTCAATATTCCTTCATGGCTGTTCGTTTTTTGTTTCGTTTCGTTTTACTTTTCATGGTTATAACCACAAGGCATATGCGCAACATCAACATTGATAAAATGGATCGCATAACCTCTTATACTTAGCAAAAAAACGTTTGCGTTATTGAGATTTGCAATGTTTGAAGACAGGTTTGATGTTTGATTTGATAGATTTGATGTTTGATTTGCAATATTTGATGTTTGATTTGCAATGTTTGATGTTTGATTTGCAATGTTTGATGTTTGATTTGACAAGTTTGATGTTTGACATGTTTGATTTTTGATGTTTGAAGACAAGTTTGATGTTTGACATGTTTGATGTTTGACATGTTTGAGTCATTTGACACACGTAAAAGATAGGCAAAAAAGAGTCATTTGAAAAAAATCAAACATTGCTATGCTTATACACTACTGTCAAACTTGGAAATCAAACATTGCTCCAAAATCAAACATTGCTTGAATCGCTGTGTACTTTTTTTTTAACCCAACCCTGGTCGGCACGTAGACGGTGTTTACTTACGTTTAAACAACATTCCTGATGCCTTCGAAAGTAGTAATTTTCGAATCTTACCCACAACCTTTCTTACACACAATTTGAAAGGAAACGACTTTCAAAAAAGTATGTTGATCACACCACTGAGTTTAAATCTACATATGTCCGGCTCGCTCGCTTTCGGCTCAAAAAGCATATTTTGCCGCAAGAAGTGCGCTTTTTTGATAAAGTATCTTAACTTGCTGGCGTCGTTCGCGAACTGTACATAATGGGTGCCTAAAAGTGACAAACAACCCCCCTCGAGGGTTTTTAGTCAATATGTGACAAAAAAACCAAAACACTCCAACTCCACAAGAAGCATATTCGGACTTTCCGAATAAATTCCCCACTGACAACATTCTGTACAACGAGCTACTGTCTCCTGATTTTGGAGCAGTCACCGACCAGGCTTTTTCTTCTGCAGTTTATAAATTTGATATTTGTATATTTGTTATATTTTGAAAATATTAGTTATTTAGCAATGAGGTTCCTTGTGCGAATGTTCTGGAAGCACAAAAAACCTTTTGTTTCCTTAGTAAACCCCAACTGGGATTAATCTCAAGCTTCTTAGGCCTTCCTTGGTAATTACTGATTTTCAACTTGTGCTCTCAGTTCTAAACTTCCCATTCCATGTGTGGCGTATTGTTTCCCCCAAAATTCATTTGTCGTCATGAAACCGCAATGCATGCACCATCGGTGGTGTAGTAAAATGAGAATTACATCGCATGCACTAATAAAAGGCCGTCAAAACACTTGAGACTAAACTTCGTCCTAAGAATATTGGGATCATCGATACAATAAAGTTCATCAGTGCTTTGCTCATGTGGCCTATTCAAGCTTAAAATAACAATCGTCAGCACAATAATGTAAGGATCGTCGCGAAAAATAAAAGTGCGACAGCGTTTCGTTTCGGCATTTTTTGTGTCATTTCGTGCTTGCGTCAAAATTTCAAGGTGAAATGTACGCAACTAGGTCCTCCACCACCATGCTGTGAATGAAGGCTTTCGTGTACAGTGCACACTTCGTCGTCGGTAGCTTCGTCAGGCAGTCGTGCCAAATGATCTTGATCTGAGTCAGATAAGTATGAGTGCTGTAATATGGCAAACATCAATGATGTTCATTAAACTTGAGCTATACTTGTCCATTTTAGGCTTGCAGACAATGAGGACAAAATTTTCTTTGAATCATGCGTTTAGTGATAGCGTTGTAGCACTAATTTCGACCAGCGTAAAAGTTGTTCCCCTTTACCACTTGAACAACTTTTACGCCGGTCGAAATTAGTGCTTTAACGTTATCACTAAACATGGTTCAAAGAAAATTTTGTCCTCATCGTGCACAAGCCCAAAATGGACAAGTATAACTCCACCTAAAGCCCAAAGCCAGAGCTGCTTCAAAGAGCGAAAATGTTGAAATATGAATCACTTAATTATATAAGTAGTCTGCATCTGTGACGAAAGAAGTTTTCTACCCATCCATGGTCACACCTGGTAAAACTTGTCAGCTGGCGGATTGCCATTGTGAATACATCCAGTAACATGCTTGCCGTTGAACCAAACCTGCGCGATATATGAGCGTGATGAAAATTACGGTCAGTTTTCAAAAAATGGCAACAATGCTTTGGCAACGCCTGCTGACATCCAGCTGATTTGCCGTGTTTACGAATTCCAGATCGAATAATTGACCACGGTTGGACGAATTATCACTTGTGCCGATTGGAAAATCTCACGCGTAGTTTCGCAGTTATTCAAATTGTCTTTGCATACATGCAGTATGAGTGCAAACAAATCTGCGTCAAGGAACGGTCATACGTTTTTCTGAGCAAAAAGCTCTCGGCTCTTTGCCGGCGCTAAGTAGCATCCGGACTGCCAGGAAACTAATAAATGCGAAAATCGAAACTTTTATATTTTACCGCAGTCAGTCAACCGCAGTTGACCAAACATCCCTGCGCCCGGTTACGTTACTTGCACGGGTATCTGTATATTACATACTTGATGTTTCAAGGCTGACTGGAATGCGCAAATTGAAAGGGAATCTCAATATTCATAACGATTTGATAATAACGATGTCAAACAAGGAAGAACAGCACAAGTGGTTTCAAGTTGATGTACGTTTTTCGCCATTTACCGCTCGGCCGGGAAACGACGATTTAATCGATGCCAATTTTTTCGTACGAATTCAAAAGCATGTGAAACTACGCGTGATCACCGATTAGCTCCACACCGGTATCCTTTCTTTGGTTCACTTCGGGAACACCGTTGTTTGCCACAGTTTGGCACTCTATCGTCTTCTAAAATTGTCGATGGTCATATTGGTTGTGGCTGTGGATGAGCTGACTGTTTCACTCCATTTTAAATCCATGCAACACTGCTGCCATAAAAAATTGCCGAAAACTGGTGAACAGAGGCAGATCTCTTTTATGGTACAATAGTGTTGCTCAGTTCTCGCACATACCTCCTCAGTGTTTTGTCCGATTCTGATGTATAGTCCGTTCATGGAAGCTATGTCGGCTGCTGTGTGTATGAAGAATCCGAAGAACATACCTTCCCGATATTCATTGATGGGTGGCGTTTCGATTGACATCCGGATACGACGATCTGAACATCGTCACAGTTCAGGATTGTCAATCTCTGTCAGGATTTCTACGATTTTTTTAGCCCCAGGTATTTCAAGCGACTAACTTATGCCAAATCCACCTTGCACCGACCATAGTAATCCGAATTTCTTCCAATGCGCCATTGCGTCATCGTTCAACTCGGATTGTGTAGTTGGTTTGAACTAACAATTATGATGATGTTGTGACTGAGTGTTTCTGACGCAGGCAATAAATGCCGCCGTTCACTCGCTGTAGCTAAGATCAAGTTAGGCTGAATGGCACTATCTAGCATGCGATAGCGCTGGTCAGAATGTATCCGAATTACTGTAAGTCCCCAAAGGGAAATCCTACGCAGCGAAAAGATACTGTACATACATGTATTGAAAACTCAGGTTATAATGCCGCCGGATTTGACTTTGACTTTGTCTTTGATATAACCCAGGCTCAAAATCCGAATGGAGATTCGAGGTCTGAACTGAGTATTCTCTGACCATTGGTTTCTTAATATGAAAGTGGTCATGGACAGCAAACAAGAAAGCTGTAGCGCGTTTCAACGTGTACCTCTATTGTGTGGGACATTCCACCCTCGAATCGTATCGCCAGCGTGTCGACAAATTCGCACTTGTACTGTATCCGATAAGTCTGTTGCCAGTCTGTGCTCTCGTACGGGTACAAATACACCATGCGACCGTTAATCCACCACTGCAATTGACAAACTCCGTAGTTTACGCAAAGCCGTTGAGCAAACAGGCTGGTTACTATCCTTTTAAAGAGGTCATGACGCACAGCTGTGGGACTCTCCCTTTCTTACTAGACACTTTTGCTATAGCCCAGCAAGAGCTAACGCCGAATTTATGGCAACCACGCTGCCTGATTGCCAAAGCGGAAAATCAAGTGATGTGCTTGCCTGGCTTTAGACAGGAAGTTCGACGACATTTTCTTTTTCTTTTCTTTTTTTCATCTCCTTCAGACTTGGCTTATTCAACGCTTCGGAGCCTTCAGAAGGGTTTTTTTAATTTTTGGCTGGCAGCCACTTCATTTGACTGCCTTCGTTTGTGTCGTTATGATGAAAAATTGATGCTTTGGCCATTCTTTTCTCATTCTTTTTCCCGCAGTTTTTTGCTCACTACCGTAACCCTAGTCGAACCATTCCCAAATGTTTCACGTCTGGAGCGTGCGCGTACGTTTTCCACTTTCCGGATCAGTCATTTTGACCGCCATAAACTCTGCGTTAGTTGTTGTCGGACTATACGCATACGAAACATCAGCTCCATACAGCAAGCACGCCTGAAATAATGCCAGTCAAAGTTCGAAAGTGGAACCTGACGGAGCTTAAACTACACTGAAAAAAATAAACGAACGTAAAAGTAAAGCAACATACGAGCTTTAGGTTTGTGTGTACGCGGTCTTCACAATGACCCGGCTGCCCGGATTTACGGTATCCCGGTTTCACGGCGCGTCAAGTTCGTGTGCACACACACACACACACACACACACACACACACACACACACACACACACACACACACACACACACACACACACACACACACACACACACACACACACACACACACACACACACACACACACACACACACACACACACACACACACACACACACACACACACACACACACACACACACACACACACACACACACACACACACACACACACACACACACACACACACACACACACACACACACACACACACACACACACACACACACACACACACACACACACACACACACACACACACACACACACACACACACACACACACACAAGAGCTTCTTGTTTTTATTCTGTGAAAGAATGAACTGCGGTGATGCCTTAAAGTAAAGTAGTGCTCTGGTGCATCAAAAGCGGATGAAAACCAAACCGGTGATAAATGCCTTTTTCTGGCTTCTTGGTTCAAAATAATTAGGCCAAGCCAGGAAACCGTTTCATTGTGAAAAATATCAACCGGAAAACCGGGAAATCCTAACAATGAAACGGAAAACCGGGTCGTTATGAAGACAACACAACCTTGAAACCTGGAAACTGAGAAAACGGAAAACCGGGGAACGGGTTATTGTGAAAACGGCCTAACGTGCCTCCATGCGAGCATGAGCCCCAAAAATATTATTTCAGCCAATACGTCAGGACCTTTTCAACTGGTGAACCGGTTTTGGTGCTATTTTACATTTGTCTGCAACGAGATTATGTGTACACATGCGGCAAGACAAAGTGTCGGCACTTCCACCCTGACCTCATCTGATTGTTAGCCAGGAACAGGACACAAACCGTCTGACCGTCTACAAAAGTGTCCACAAACATAATACTCAGCTCAAGTCGCCATAACATGCACACCTCAATTCCATTGAGTGTGAGTATGATTTTCTGATCCATCACTTGTCCGGCGACCACGTTATGTACGGCACTCCAAGGCAGACCTGGGATTGAAAGAGTGCATTGCTTGTCGGAGCCGTGCCCCGTGTATAAACGGAAAGACAGTTACAAGCTACATATACCAAGGCACTAACGTTCAGCTACGTTCCAGCCGTACAAATGTGCTGAAATGTGCACCTCGCCGCCATAGTACAGTTTGGTATGCAGAATGGTGGCCGTCGGTGTCTTCAGGAACGACGGTATCAGGTCAAATATGGAGACGGTCGAGATGATCCTCCACCTCAGGGAAATGATCTGCGCTTCGCAAACAGTTGCTGTTTTAAGGAGTGCGACACTCGTCGAACGCTACCCAATGCTAGTCCTGCAGTGGTTCTGTCGGAGCCCTAATAACTATCGGACCCGTTGTTGGTGATGGTGACGGTTTGTGTTCTTTTCATATTTTGTGCAGCGCTTGTACACTACTGTTGGTCAGCGGAACACCTGTTGGTTATTGCATGTGACGTCAGGCCGCTTTTCCAACCTTGAGCTCTACCGCTATCAAATCCTGTCAGAAACTTGTCTATGAAGAAAGTAGAAAGAAAGATCAGTTCTGTTTTCAGCACTGCAGTTTTATTATTATTATGGGTAATAAATTTTAGGTAAAAACGGGGTTCAGATGCAACTTGGGTCGGGGACACCGGATTCAGACCCTGAACCCAGTTTTCATTGAAACGTATTTCCCAAGACAGGGTTGGAAAAAGTTTTTGTCAAACAAGTTAAAAAATTTTTTTTTAAATTTTTTTAAAAAGTCTGAGATTCGGGGAAATTTTGCCAAATTTGCATAAAAAACGCGCAAAAACGGGAAAAAAACGCAACTTTAATTGACAAGTCACTCTTGTGACTTGATTTGCATCACTTATGAAGGGTGTTTACGTCATTTCGGTGCGATCCAACAGTCTGTGCTTGTTATGGACCTATGATTGTTGCTCTGTGGTATCGACACAACAGTTTGTGGTCGAATAAGCACGATTCACTCATAAACCACACAGAATTGAGAATATAAACTGCAGAAATACTTGTCGGGTCGCTGAATCAGTCGTATATGACCGACCCGATGGGGTATGACATCAAAGTACCATGTAAGTATATGCATACTGTGTCTCATGTATCACGGGAAGGTATAATAACATCATTTGGGGCATCTTAGATACCAAATACATGCCCCAAAGGTGATTTTGTGAAGAAAATTTTTCGACCCTTGAGAAAAAATGACAAAAAATAACCCACACAGGGCCATTTTTGGACGTTTTAGAACATTTTGTTCCCCCGATAAAATTTAAAAAAAATTTAACAATTTTTTTTCAAAAACCTTTTTTGTTTAAAAATTTTTGTTGCCCAACCCTGTCCAAAGATGCTCTTAATGCACATGCCTGGGCATCAAACGTATTGCGTCAGATACCGCTCTAGGCGTTGGCCGAATCGCACACATTTTCTAGACCTAAACCGAAATTGGCCGTCTGCACAAACTAAAATAGTACCAAAAGTTGTCAACAACGCAAAACTAGACCAACGGTTCCCTCGTCAATCGGTCCCGGCCACGAAACATCCATCCATTCATGTCTTTGACAAGCACAACATGGGTTGCGATATATGTCGCAATTCAAGTCGCATGGCGGATTCACTGTGCGGCTTGCAACATCGCAATAGCCACCTGGATAAAGACATAAACGGATTTCAAAATTCCGAGTCGCTTACGAAAAAAGCGTTAATGGACGAATTAATACGCACATGACCCGTTTAAGGCACAGACCGTGGCGCCGTATTGATATACATATGCCGAGGAACTCTGGTTTTCAGTGAGCTTCTGAATCAAGGGTATTCTATTCGGAGGGCGAGGGCTTCTATTATTGGGAGCAGGGTTCTACACTTTCAGCGACACCCCTGGCTTAAGTGAACTGTGTGCTAAAGGAAAAAACATTTCGTTTAGGCCGGCCTTACGTAAAACTAGGAAATAGGAAATATTTCCTATTTCCTAGTTTCAAAAACTAGGAATTAGGAAATGGGAAATATTTCCTATTTCCTAGTTGTCTTTTTGAAACTAGGAAATACTAAATAGGAAATTTTGTCATCGTGTCCCGCCACCATAGACAAGCCTACTTTTAAAGGGCTCGGGACATAACCGAAGGAAGGGTAGCAGGACATATTGTTATGTACCGTTGGAAAGCATTCCGACAGCCTATGTCACGCACAAATTTTAAGCTCCTTGGAAATTCGCTATCTCTTGGTAGAGGGACTTTTCGTTACAGAAAAAAGTGAATTTTTGCACAAATTGGAACGACCGGTGCAGAAACCCCAAATGAATTGAAGGTCAAGTAACACGTGGATAGTATTACAACAGCTTCGGAATAACTTATCAACACAACTTCAGTTGCTCAAACCATTGCTTCACACGGTGAGGGCGCGAAACGTTCCAAAAATCGGCCTTATTTTTCGAGAACACAAGTTTGTCCCTAAATTTTGAGGTCGCGCTTAGCACTGCTGAAATAAGAATGCAATGGGGAAATAGAGCATCGTCGAAAATACCAGAAAATAAGGTTTTTAAATTTTTTAACTCATGGCTCGCTCCGTGACAGGTCTAAAAATCCATTAAATTGCCGCTAAATTAGGTGGTTACGTTCATCGCCAGAATTGTGACACATAAAGGCCACAGATTCTATCGGATTCGAAACAAAAAAATGAGAGAAACGTCTGGTTTCACAACCTATCAAGGTCCCAAGACCCCAAGGTCTACAGATCTCTCGGGGCACCCATACTAACCTGAATATGATATTCAGCTATAAATGCTTACTGTTAGCAGTTATTGTGAATGTGACAGCACCAAACAATGTATCTCAGGAGTAGCTTTCGTACGATATATAACAAGCCCCAATAAATTCTTACGCTTAAGGGCAGAGGCAAAAAAAGTGCTTTTTTGACCATTCTGGAATAAACCGTCACGTCACCGTGTGCGATTTCAGAATTTTGACCGTTTCTTGTCCATAGTAAGCGATAGTATGGGCATGTTATATATCGTTCGATAGCTACGTTGAAGCTACATCGTTTGATGCTATCAAACGTGCAATCATCTTTAACAGTAACGACTTATAGCCAAATATCTTATTCGGGCTGGCATGGCTGCAGCGGCCGGACCATGGTGTTTGAAGTCTTGAAACTCGTCTAGATTGTTGGACTGTGCGTTTATCTGACTTTCTCGTTTCCAATGCAATGCAATACGTGGCTTATTTACATCACATTTCCGTCAATGAATGCAACTATGCAGTTTAGGGACAATTTTTAGGTCTTTTTCGGCCTATCACGCCGCTATCTAAGTGTTTCCAAATTTAAAAAACCTTATTTTCTGGTACTTTCGAAAATGCTCTATTTTTCTATTGCATTTTCATTTCTGCAACACAAAGCGCGGCCTCAAAATTTAGAGACAAACTTGTGCTTTCGAAAAATGTGGCCGATTTTTGGAACATTTCGCACCCTCACCGAGTGAAGCAATGCTTTGAGCGTCTGAAGTTCTCGCGATAAGTTATCCAGAAGCTGTTGTAATCCTATCCACGTGTTATTTGACTTTCAACTCATTTTGGGTTTCTGCACCGGTCGTTCCAATTTGTGCAAAAATTCACTTTTTTTCTGTAACGAAAAGTCCCTCTACCAAGAGATAGCGAATCTCCAAGGAGCTTAACATTTGTGCGTGACATATGCTGTCACAGTGCTTTCCAACGATGTATAACACTGCGCTCTGCTGGCCTTCCTTCGGTTGTGTCCCGAGCCCTTTAACACAACTGACGGAATATTTATTAGCCAAGCATGCATTGTGCATATACATGCTATTTCCTATTTCCTAGTTTCGAAAAAAACAACTTGGAAATAGGAAATAGGAAATATTTCCTAATTCCTATTTCCTAGTTTCGTCTCAAGTTTCCTAAAAAATAGCTTCAACACCCAAAAGATTTCACATTTCCTATTTCCTAGTTTTACGTAAGGCCGCCCTACATACAAAAAGATAATATTTTTGCAGCACTAAAGGTCATTGCGCACAGAATTAATTGGTTTGATGGGCTACCTAGTTGGGTCGATATTCACTATATTACTGACTTGAGTGCCTTGAAGGCAGCCATAAACCTGGCAAAAGGCTTCAATCAGAGAAAAGACGGTATTACAGGGGGGTGTTGTTCATCGTGACACTTTCGGTGTTTCACCAGAAGCACTGACCTCTGGCTTCATCTGAGAAGAGATGCCAGTGTTATTAAATGGTAAAAAGCAGCCGGCATGATTGATGCAAGCTGTTCGAAACCAAATAATAAATGATAAATTTGAGAATCGATATGTTCAGAACATGTCTGAATGAAAATTTAGACCGTTCTGTCGAAACTCGCTGAAAGCGTCACGTAGCAAGTAAAGTTTGTGGACGTCTCCTAGATTGTTACCGAGACTCGGTGTGAATTAAAGAGAGCGTTAAACATGAAACGTACCTTCTGTTTCAGTTACCAGACCCACTAGTGTCAGGCAAATAGCAACCAAATAACTTTGCATCATTATTGCCATTTTGATCTGTAAACCAAGGAAACGTTTGGGATTTTGCATCTTAATTAAAACAATGTGAGTAGTCATGGGTGAGTTTGCTTGTTGGCAGCAGACGATGTTGAATAATAACGGGGAGCGCATGTACATTCCAAAATCCTTTCTGAACAAAAAATGGCTTTCTTCGACTGGGGCTCGAACCCAGGTCCTCCGCCTAACCGGGGCATTGCTCTACCACCTGAGCTATCGAAGTGCCTGCCCTTGGACGCAAAGTTTTTGGTCATATACATACGCAATTGTGATTACCTGGGTTCGAGCCCCAGTCGAAGAAAGCCATTTTTTGTTCACAAAGGATTTTGGAATGTACATGCGCTCCCCGTTATTATAATGTGAATAGTGCAGCTTGTTGCCCGTTTCTACTGCTTTCACAGACAGGGTGGAGCACCACGTATTCATCAGTGTGAAAGCACCAGATTGACGCGCGACACAAAATAGACGCGAGCTGGTTTTATGCTTGCGCAAAACATAACTACTTGTGCTGATGCTCAAGAGTCGCCGGTACAATGCTCAGCTGGGTCCGGAAGACACAGCAGATTGTGCACGCACTGCTGATAGTTTCGTTTGATCATTCCTAACACCCATTATTAGATAGTTTGTGGGGCAGTGCATGGAAGACAGTCGGCATTCTTTTGTCGTTTAATATTTTTTCCTGCCATTGTTTTTAAAGCGTCAGGTTCCGTAATATAGTTTGTCCAACTTGCCAAGAAACTGGGGAGCACCTCGCATTGGGACAAATGATTATTTTCAGTCCCGCTAAAAAAATATCCGATCCTAATAGAAAATCGGGATTCCTATCCCGGTATGTAATTACGTTCGAGTGCTGAGCGAAAAGGACCATTGAGGAAAAAGTCATTCCTGTTTTAACAATCTTAACCTGACTTGAATTGAAGAAAACCAAATGAAGATCAACCCAAAATATACCAGAAGACGTATGGTCTGGTGGTCACATCAGATTCGAGCACATTGCTGTAAAACCAACTTAGTCATCGTACCCAAGTCATCGGTCACAAAACCCATATTTGGCCAAGTTTGTCAGGTACCTACGTGGGTACATCAAGATCATACCCGCGTCCAACATCTTGGCCCAAAGCGGCCAACATCTGCATCTGCACTGTCAACAAGCCCATTCCCCAATGACAAGTAGAGGTTTCAGATTTTCAAATTTTATCGCATTTTTGAATTGTTGACAAACGACTATCTTACGCATATTCAAAATGCTGAAATCTGAAATGCCGAAGTCGTTGGCAAATGAGCTTGTTGACAGCGCAGATGTTGGCCATTTTGGGCTTTTGTACCCGGTGACTATGATGAAGGGTATGATGTCCGAACTGTATGACGCGGGTATGATCTCGATGTACCCACGTAGGTACCTGACAAACATGATGCACATGTACTTACCAAATGTCAAAACACGATCACCATCTTGATCTCGTCTTGGAAATGAGAACAAATCGGAACAAAATATCCACATGGTGTACTGTCTTATGCGTTAGATGCCCAATATGCATCAGATTGCGTGCTGCTCATTACCCGAGCGAATAAAAGACTGATTAGTTTCCATTATCTGTCTCACCCCTTGAGCTCCTCCCGTGCCCTTGCAATGAAACTGAAACCCCCTGAATTCTAAGGGTATGCGGCTGATCTTTACCTGTGTTTCAACGTTTCAAACCGTGGTGCCGGAGTTTTCCATATAAGCGCTTCGGGGTTCTATTCGGAAAAGTGTAGAAAATACATAAAGTCTTAAACATTTTACCCACCTAGATATGTATGTACCATGGGACTCTTTTCGAAAAAAGTTTCCAGATGGAGCCCTCGGAGGGGTTCCCTGAAAATTGTAGAGATCATCGCCGACGTTGTCGGTTGTTACCACAATCGCTTTGTGTGCATTTCAAAGCACGTGTCATCGACCTCAGAACACTTTCTTCTCAAAAACGTTTGAAATTCGTGGAAGACAGTATTGGCAGAGTGTAAGCCTGCGCACTTCCGGTAGGTGAGCCTTCATTCTCTCAAGTTCAAGTTTAAGTTTTTTATTGCATCAGAAGCAACGTGGTAACGTCAACAACACGCATAAGCTGGACAGTAACGACTATAAACCGTATATAATTACAAGTGTTTAGTGGGCCAGTGGATAGTTACGGATCGAGAGGTGTTCAAGTTCAAGTTCAAGTTTTTTATTGCATCAGAAGCAACGTGGTAACGTCAACAACACGCATAAGCTGGACAGTAACGACGAAACCATAAATAATTACAAGTGTTTAGTGGGCCGGTGGATAGTTACGGATCGAGAGATGTAGATGATGATAAGGAGAAAAAACACAGAAACACAGCATGATCGGTCAATTACATTTCACACACGGACGGAATAAATTTCACTGGCAGCGATCGCAATTTGTACAACAATTCAACAATAAAGCTTTGCGAACGAATGACTCCTTTGAATGTGCCCATTCGCAGGAAAACAGCGATTCGATTCAGACGTGAACTGGAGCGAGAATTGGAATCCGAAATGAACGAAATAGAGTCAACAGGAACAGCACGAATACCAAGAACATAAGAATGCATCAATTTCAGACGACGTTTCATGCCAGTGA
>JASAMV010007971.1:0-59487 GCA_030248065.1 Rhynchonema sp. JSB1_4 | reverse complement strand
TGGAGTTATACTTGTCCATTTTGGGCTTGTAGACAATGAGGACAAATTATTATAATCATAGTTTGTGATAGAGTAATAGCACAAATTTTGTCCAGCGCAAAAGTTGTTCATTTGGTGCCGGGGAACAACTCTTACGCCGGTCGAAATCAGTGCCCAACTCTATCACAAAATATGATTATAATAATTTGTCCTCATTGTCTACAAGCCCAAAATGGACAAGTATAACTCCAGCTTAAGAAAACAGGGTGATTGAAAAAAAACGGGACAAATTGCAACTTTATCGCCAGCAAAGGCGCAAAGAGTAACATTCGGAAAAGTTGGGATTGGGTTAAATTTGGTTAAGATTTCATGCCAGAGCAATTGCACAAACTCGGGTGGTTTCATGGGTTTATCCCGATCTCGATCTCGATCTCGATCTCTGTCTCGATCTCTCGAATCCGGTCGTCGACTTGACCTCGATGACGATCGTCGGCCGCCATCGCGTGTATCGCCTGTGTATGTGATGTTTCATTTCATTCGCGTGTGTGTGTGTGGCCGGGTGTGGGCGTTGGGCGTGCCGGGCCGGGAGCGCCCTCGTTCGGGGGCTTGGGGCTTTTTTTTGTGGGCCCGCGGGCGCCCGGTGGTGGTGGCTTTTTGCTTTTTCCGAGGGGGGGGGGGGGGGGATGACGTGCGTTGCGTGTCGCCCAAGCATGCGGGGAGGAGAGTGTTTCTGGCCGTGGCGCCGCGGTGTGGCTCTGCGCTTTTTTTTCTGAAAATGTTTTGTGAGAATCATAAATAGCACAGTGGTTAAGAGTGACTGAACGTGAAAATCAGGATTGATTTGATGAATTCTTATTTTTCATTGTGCGACCAATACTCGAGAAATGGTCATTGTGCGACCCATTTTACCTCTACGACTGCCGCCACCGGATCGTTTTTCGATGTCCCTCAGTTTGTCCTCATAAATGTCGCGATCACTTCGCCGGTACCGGTCCTCCTCGTCGTAGTCACGCCTATAATGTGGGTTACGGTAGGTTACGGTATTGCTCCGGTGGCGTTAATGTAAGGATTGATAAGGTTTGGACAGAGCTCAGTGTAATTTCTGTGCCTATCTTGAACAGTCTGACAGCCTATCTGAACAGTCGAAAAAAAATTGCGGCAACCAATAACGCAACCAGAATGGGACACATAGCGTTGCCTGACCTTGTGAAACATCGGGTGGTATTACGCTTACATAAGTGGTAATTGGTACACCATACCTGTACGACATTAGGTCTTCTATGGTTCCGATTTCTGGATATCCAAGCAGTTGGTCATATGCAGCCTGAAAGAACAAGGCGGTGATTTGACGTATAGGTACAAATTGCGCGCTGTGCCTATTAAAAGAAACCTCATACTCAAAATCATGCCCTAAGCATGTTGGTAACATACCCTATTGATGGGACTACCAAACAGTTGCAGAAATTTGATGCCTGCCTGAAAATAGCTTCTGTTGATATGACAAGAAATATTAAAAAAAATCCAAATATTTAATTACCTGTTTATGCGGATTTTCGGGTGTCTCATGTGCACCCTTTATCTGCAGCCACACCAATATGCCAATAGCGTCACACACCAGCTCTTTTTTAGGGTTCTGTTTCGTGTCGGTCAAATCGAGGGTCTTCAGGTGCTCGTAGCGACCTTTGCGCGCTGTAAGTCAGGAAGGTTGCGCTTTTTTGTCACCATACTAGGTGACAAATTGACTCAAGGTGACGTGAAGAACGTAGATTACTCAGGAATGCCAATTAAGTCCCTGGAGAGACAACTTTGGGATTCCTTTCCTGCTTTTAGGCTTGGAGAAAAGACCCAAGCCCGCACTGGATAGCGTGCACAAAAGCAGGACAGAACTGGAAATTATTCTGAATCCAGCGGGACTATTCAGAACGGGGCGGTTTTGCGGAATTTTCCGGTGCGAGCTTTGAGCTTCAGCTTTGGTGTTTGAATGTTTAGTGAGAAACACAAATGTTCGGGGATTCATGAAATCTTCGTTTACAAAGTCGAAAACTAAGGCCTACTGGTCAAAGGGTGGTAAAACTTCACCACAAATTTTCACGACACGAAGTTCATAGCATTAATGATGCATGGTAAACCGGCACATTACCTTTCAACGTGTACTGTTTCCAGTCTGTGTTCTTGTGCGTGCTCGCGCTAAACAACCGACCAATATAAACGTCAACGCGCGTTGCTGCAATGTGCACTGAACCGAAATCACTTGCTGAGTGGGAAACAAAAAATGTGAAAATGTTATCGATTTTGAATTATATCTTTGCTTTCCATGATTTAGCTAAAAAAACAAAAAGAGGGACCAACGCATGAACTGCTTGTGCACTTCCAGGCGTATCAGACGGACGTTGGTTTTGGCGACCAAACTCAACAGTATCTCCTGAGGGTAGCCACAGTTTCTGGAATAAAAAAATAAACAAAAAAAAACAACAGAGGCCAACCACAAAATTGGAAAAAAGTGATTATTTTTGCGTATTTGCACAAGCGCCGTGATGTTTGATGCGAGCATAAAGCGCGTGAACCTGTTTTGTGGTCAACTACATAGCTAACTCATGCATTTGCACCGACGATGACCTGGTGCACCACCAGTTTGTGAAAGCAGATCAAAACGTACGACCAAACACGCCCTGCCCTGCACATTGTTCTCATTTTGGAAAACAAAATTCCCAAAAAAACGCCAACGGTTTTGTGATCCAGCCAGACTTCAGACCCAGTTCGTCGGTGAGATTCACTTTTCGTTCTTTGTACGTTGACGAAACGGCGATCACATCGAATGGAATGTGAACAACTGCGTTGCGGTTCAGCTGCAAAATTGTGGCATGCGAAACGTTGTAATTGGCGAATGAGCCTCGGGTGCATTCGCGCTGACGATGACCTGGTGCACTTAAAGGTTTTTTGTTGTGTGGGGGGGGGGGGGTTTGTTTGTTTTGGTTGGGTGTGTGTGTTTGTTTGTGTGGGTGTGGTTGCTGCTGTTGTTTTGGTGGTTTTTTTTTTTTTGGTTTGGGTGGCTGGGCGTTTTCCCCGGGGAGAGAGTTACCCCTTAAAACCAGGTCGGAGCGCGGGCAACCAAAAACACACGGCCGAATGCACACTGACATTATTCTACAGTCTGCCCTTTCTGTTGTAAGAACGTCAACAGTTTTTGATGAAAAATCTGTCTCTGTCGTTGCTCACAAGAGACCTGCATGTTTTTCACAACGACAAAAATGGCTGGCAGCTGAAAATCGTACCACGACGGCAGTTGGTGTAGGTGTGCAAAAAGACCTGCTACTGTATGTAAGTTCAAAGTATATAGCATGCTCAAAAATATATATCATCTATACTACTAAAACAGGAAGACGTATATGTATGTATGTGTGTGGCCCCCTCCCTAGGAAGGGCGGACGGGTCAATTTTCACGGGGAGCTCTGGGTATATGCTAACGGGTCTACGGGGGGGGGGGGCACGGCACGGGCGCGGCGCTGTAGCCGGGCCGTATGCACGGGTCCCGACTAGTTCACAACTAAAACCCTCTGTTTCTCCACCGCTGTTTTATCCATACCCCACAAAACGCTAACCTCCCTCATTCGTCGGTGAGGCGGAATCGAATGTTCGTCATCATCATCACTTTCTGATTCTCTTTCTCTTGCTGGCGGTACCGGGTCGTCCGGCGGGGTGTGATCTCAAATAAAAAACATGTTGAAATCGCGAAAAATTTGTCGTGGATTGTAATTATTAGGTACCACCTCTTTCTTGCATCGGCTGTTTGCGAAAAGCATCGGGCTTCGCCTGCACCGATGGTGGTGGTGGTTTCTTCTTGAGTATGCCTCTCAGATTGGCTGGCGGTTCGCTGACAATAACTTTCGGCACTTTTTCGCTTTCCAACATTTTGCGCGCGGCAGAAAATACAAAGGTGAAAAACTAAAGTAGCTTCATTTAGACTGAATGCACTTCAGCGGCAATATTTCACTTCATACACCCACCCTTTGTGTACGTTTCATGTTGTCATGGAGTTCAAATATTTGCTGGAAAAACGGTAATACGGCACCTGTGCGTCATGTTTATAAGGTGCTGGCCCGAAATTCGTTCCACTGAATGCCCTTCCTAACCCACAATGTTATGCGATGAATTTTACGCTTAAATTCGCAGGTACAGTTGTCAACAAGAACAGTGCCATAATAGCCCACGCATGCAGCCGATTGTGTGGCTTCGGAGGAACATCTGTTTTTTTTCACGATTTGTACCACAACACTAACAGATACAGAACGAAGAAAACTTGAACGCTCGAACAGTTGTGGGAGAAAGATACCATGGACATATGCGCATTATAATTATGTTGTTAGTCAGACTAGATCAGCCAATAAAGCTAACGTAAAATAGGGTAGATAGTGCACAAGTTACTGACAATGGACGCTTCAAAAATTAGTTAGTCGTCAGTCAATGCAGCCTCGAGTACCCTGAAATGAGCGCGAGGAAATAATGCGCACATGACACTGGGTTGTGTGGACGACCAGCATTGACCATGTGCGTTGACTACATGAATATAAGCCGAATCTTTTGTCATCGAATCTGTTAAAAATTGGCATTGATCGTATTGTTTCCCGCTTGGCACGTCACCGGATCGGCTGTCATTTGCACTACAATCGTCAAGTACGTGAAAACCACTGAGACCAGCTGAAATAATTAGAAAAAATATTTCAAATTTCTTACCGTATTTTGAGCACAATTTGTATCCACAGAAATGTGATGCGCATACCGTAATCAGAAATCCGCGTGTGATCATAGCGAATCCACAAAGTTGCAACCGGCCTCCGCCGTGCACGGCTTTGGTCAACAGGGCAACGGATAGCTGGTGCACCTGTGAAGATAGAAATATAAAAAAATACGATCATAGAGTATTACATTTCGTAACTCGTTTGCTACATACGTAACAGCAATCACAGCTGTGCGAATGCACCAGATGGCTGAGTGAGACTGAGATGAGAGCAAATGTACATATAGCATGCACCAACATTTGGTTCCACGGACGTCCACAGCGCTGTGCAGCTGCCGATCGCTTTCACAACGTCGTCCATCTGTGAAGAACTATGTAACTGGCTGATGTTTCATCATGTTTTGTGTTTGTAAATCACAAAAGCACGTGCCAAGGAGGACTGCGCTCTCGAACGGGTTGCCGGACAATTGAGCAAAGCACGTTTGGGCAATATCACTTTGAGCAAGAAAAAAGGGCAGAGCCAAAAGAGCAGCGGTCTTATTTTGTCCCAGTGGCACAGACAGACTGATTTTGGTATCAGGCTTAGGCTTACACTTAGGCTTAGTTTTGTGCTTGAGCTTAGGCTTAAGCTTAGGCCTATTCGTTTTTAGGTTCTGCTCTTTTGGTTCCTGCTCTTTTTCACTTGCTCAAGGTGGTCTTGCTCAAAAATGTGCTTTGCTCAATTGTCCGTCCGCCTTCGGACTACTCGCTGACCTCATGATGCAACTGTGCGGGCATCCACGTGACCAGTGCGATGAGCGTGACGAAATTCGAAATGTACGACAGGATAACTTGAAAATCCCAACGAACGCCGAACGCAGCCAGAAAGAACAACGCCAATGTGAGCAGGGGCACGACAATGACCAAAATGATCAGCATGAAGGGAGACGTGAATTTGTCCAATAGATCAACTGCTTCCGAGATTTCATCGAATTGTGACATGATCGCCTACGAACGAATTAAAATTATTAAGATAATTTTTATGTCAGCTCTAAAAAACCACATCTGATTCCCCGTGTCGACCTTGACAACATTTTGGTCGGCATACTTCAAGTTCTGAACCCGTTTGCGATACCATTTCACCTCAGCGCACACCAGTTGTATCAGACCAGCAACAGTACACGCAACAATGGTCAGCAGACAAAACGACCAAAGCCGGCCCACTTGGACGAACCAGAAAAATACTGAAAACAGATGTCGTTGAATTATTACTGGGTTTGACGTACCCATTTTACCCGAAATCAACCGACTAATCCCGTTGTTGTCGACACAACTGCCCGTGCTTCGTGCAAACACGCAGCTATGGGGTGATATTTTCGAAACGGTGTAAAGGTGAGTTGGGTGTAAAGGTCGGTGTAAGCTCAATCGAAAGCTCGGTCGGTGTCAGCTCGGTGTAAACATGAAACATTGCGCGCTGTAAACGTGGAATGTTTCATGTTTACACCGAGCTGACACCGACCGAGCTTTCGACAGAGCTTACACCGACCTTTACACCCAACTGACCTTTACACCGTTTCGAAAATGCCACCCGATGGCTGGGTGTCTGCAATGCAACACTGGGATGCGTTCCGAGTGCCACCGCCACCGGGACGGTTGCGCAACAGTGTACGTATTTGATATACTGCGCCTTACGCTCTCCACCTCGGTGCGTAAATTCCCTTTTATGCCCAAAGCGTGCGTGCGTTAAACATGCTAAACTGCTGTTTGCGTAAGCACGTAACAAATTGAGGTCAGCCAGCTGGAGTTGTTATCATCGTGTTTGGTGGGGGGGGGGGTAACCACCTCCAGGTGGAGGGGTCCCGCTTTCGAGAATTTGGGCCAAATGGCGACCAAAGAAACAAATACAAGGTTGCCATAATACACTTGGATTGGAGAGCCAGCGCGTTAACGGGGACGACCAGACATCGACATGCTGCGAATTTGCAAGGAACACAGGCAGTTGCGTTGACCACATTAGCATAATCTAATCAACCTTCTAAGCACGCACATTGTACTCACCCATGATGACATCTGTTAGTGACCGTTCCGGGTGCCTGGCCAAGTAGGCACTCACTTCCATAATTGGTGCAATCACACGAACATACGCAGCGTTGCAGATCAACAGTGTAAACGGTACAAATTGAATTGCATAGATTGATTTATGCGCTTGCTTCATTCCGGCACCGTGGCTTACATTTTCGACGCTTGCAAAAAATCGTCGCAAGAATCCTGTAAAAAAGCGCGCTATGTGCATGATTTCAAACATCGAGTTTTACACGAGACACCACAATCGACCGGCGAACAAGGATGTTGAATATGCATAGTTTTTCCTGGACGTCATCGGTGTCATTTTAAGTTATCGGCACATCTCAAAATATACATACGTCCAGGTCAAATCTATGAATACAGTATGTAGATGATCCGCGCTATGTGTGACATAGATATCAGTTACCAACTTTGGAGTATCAAATAAATATAATTCGATCTAAAATGACCTTTAAATGCGAGAAACAAACGACAGCGTACCAGTGCAAGTCCAGACAGCAGCGGCGCCAATACTCGAGACGATCAAAACCAACAAAGAAATGTAATTGAGCGCCACCAAATTACCCAAATCACGAATGCCCTTTGAAACTTCAATGTCCCGAGCATATTTTGAGACATGGTATGTTTGCAACGCTACAGGAATTATCACCACGCACATTCGAAACAGTGAAGTTGAATATTTGCGAAATTCTATTGAGTGGCCGAGAAATAAGCGAAGAGCGAATAGGCTTGGTCGCATCAGCTTCTGGGCCACTGACGTCGCTTTTGACGGATGCATATCATAGGACTTGGCTCGATTGAAAAACTTCATTTTTTTTATCATCAAATTCTGGACTGAACTGAATACTTTCTACGTGGGCACGAAGAAACGAATTTCGTTTATTTGCTAACATGTGTAACCTGACCTGACTCTATCTGGAAACCATTAGACCAAATTGCGCATGTGTCGAACGATCAAAATATCATTTTTTGGTTTGAGGAAATGGAATATTAAAATACAACACAAACATCAGCCAATTAATTTCACCGATAGAAGTTCATTTATATGCTCATGATTTTTCATCTGAACGAAATAGGAGGCAGGTTACGGTATGGTGATTCTTCAGTACCTATACCCAAGCACATTTTTTCTCAAACACGCTGGACACGAACCACACCCACACTGGTAAAAGTCTCCTGACCAAAATAGCGACACACATAGAGGCACATTTTGAACCTTGACAACCTCTCATGTGAGCGTTCGGCTGGGGGCCTTGTTCCTGAGCATTCGAATTTCGATTTCAATGATAGTTCATTTCATTTTCCCTTTCCTTCACTGACGCATTTTCCATCATCGAGCCATTATGCAAGCCTGACCTGACTTGCGTCAACCGTTTCGTCATCATGCCCAGCTTTATTCAAACAACGACAACCAAATCGATTCTCTGGCTGCTGCTATTCACTGCTGTTCACTTGCATTCAATTGTGATGAGCGATCAAAAATCTAATGACGAATTATTCAAATCCAAATGCGAATCGCGTAAAGCCGACGGCGGCGTATTCGTATTCGAAAAGCGAATCTGCTTCGTCGCAGTGAACAGCAGCGTTCAATGGACGGAGGCGCGGAAATGGTGTGAGCGATTGGATCGACAAGACTTATTCACTAATGGCACACTTATTCAAACCAAGGACATCGAAGAATTCAAACGTTTGATCGAATTGGTGGTGAGTCGTGTGGTTTGATCAAAAAGCGAGTTTTCATGTGGATAAATTCTTCAAGGCCTGGCTAACACTGAGGTGTAGAAACTCATTTTCCTGCTCACATGCCCGTTCCAGTTCATCGTATGTATATTTACGAGGCAGAAACGCCACAGTTCGCACCAGAACTGGTATCAATATATCAAGAGGTATCGGTCTGGGATCCGACCTGACCCCTAGAGATATTTGGAAGACGTTCATAAGTAGTTCTGGCCCCTAATCGGCCGTCAGCCTTCTGGTCACAAACACAATGACCTGAAAACTGCGTCGATTCCCCAACCAACTCACCATAACGAGAAAAGAGTGTATACCCGATTATTGCCCAGCGTCAACGCACGCACAACAACCTATGGCATTGCGCATCGGCAAACGACGTCTATTGGACGGGCGCGTACGTGCCGATCGAGTCACGTCACCTTCACAACGTGGATCACGCCGGCCGATTCGAATGGTTGATCGATAAATCGTCGGTGGAGGCGAATTTGTGGGCTGATGGTCAGCCGGACGACAAGAATCGAGCGGGCGAATGGTACGCGTATGTGGATTGTGCGAATGGTGCACTCGCCGACACGACCGATGCCGGAAGATCGAGGGAGAATGAGACCGATCAGCGAATGCCGTTCGTGTGCGAACAGCGATTGGCAGGTGGGCGAATCGATCGTTCAGTCAATTATTCATTCATTTATGAATGAATCAATCAATGATTTAATTTTTTTCAGTTACCTTGCAGTTAGTAAGTTAATCATTCATTCGTTCTCTAGCCACTCAATCAATAATGACTTATACATTCATTAATTCAATCATTCAACTATTTCCATTCAATTAACTATTCAATCAATCAGTCTTCAATCAATCATTCACTCAATAAATCAAAGGGTTAAGCGATCAGTCATTCAATTATTTAATCTTTAATCGTATCATTCCATCAATAATCAACCATATTCACAAAGATTCAATCGAACGTCTGCTCGGCGACTCCAGTAGCGATTGGCTGTTGCCGACAGCGATCGGCGCTGGCGTGGCTGGCGTTGTGTTGATCGGAATGATCGCTGTCGTCGCACTTTTGGTCTACCGATTGAGGGCCGAGAAGAAGAAGGAACTACGATATCTGAAAGTGTTATAAACAGAATTGCACAATTTGCACATCAAACCCGATCGTAGACGAATATTTGGTATAAATCGAATGTTTGCAGCAACGAAATCGTCTCAAGACCAAAATGGACCGACTGTCGCAACGACAAGGCTATTCGCTGAAATCGATGAAATCCAGCGGGACGCAGGCGAAAACGAAAAACGCTGATGATGAACCAAAATCCGCACCAATTCCACCGTTTCAAATAGTACCTACTATCAACATGGTAATAATGTGTTGAATAATTGACATTTGACGGACAATATTGACAGACAACACCGCAATTTTTCCACGCAGATACAACCACAACCAATTCAACAACCGTACCAGTTCGAAAACCAATACCAACCGATGCAGATGCAACAACAGCCAGAAATGATCTATCCGAAAACATTACAAGGCTAAACAACTACAAGACATGAACAACACCAAACAACATTGATTGACACCTCAACAACAATAACTATCGTACCGACTGAAGAATTATTGACTCCACTGATTCCCGAAAACACTGCAAAATCACTAATCCAAACTGATTGAATGCGGCTTGAGAATAAACGGCTGAAATGAAAATCATTGAATATGTTGAAAGTTAACCTAAAAATACGTCATTCTTGTTTCACAGCATATTCGAAATGAAAATGATTGGTACACATTTATTCGGTGAATGTAAAACGGGAATATCAAACGGGAATGACGGGAATTCCGATCGCAGGCAATGTAGCATCATTTCGACGCAGAAAAGTGAAAGCACAAAAGCACATACCTGTGATTCTTCTGAGATTCTTTTTCGATGGGATAGGGATTCACAGTTTAATGCAAGAATGGTTGATTTGGAATCAATTTAATGTCAAAACATCACTTTCCTAATCTAATGTACGACGGTTTTCTGATTGCTCTGAGCAAAAACGAGTCGCTGCTTCGTCTGCCCAGTCGCACGAAGCTCGGTTTGCGTTCAATGCGCTCGAAATTATCAGTGCTGATGTCCTGATTCATGTAACGTTGTTCTGGAAAGTATATGTCTGATTTTTCGCACCTGAAAAAGCAAATGTCGGCTAATGGTTTTGTCGTCAAATCATCTCGTCAAACAAAGTCGTCGAACACAATGAGCCCCAAATGAGCGTGGAAACTAACACATGTGTTCGACGACTTCGTTTGACGAGATGATTTGACCACATTGCTATAAGCAAAAATGTCCCGGTGCTTGCAGCACGATAACGCGCATGTGCATTATGGTCCAACCGACCGACCAGTTCATAATTTTTTCATAATTTTTTTAAGGAGAAATCTACAAAGTGTGAACACACAATTTCTCTTTTTTTTCTTTTCGAACTGTTTCGAAACACGTGGAGCCATCGTAACAAGCGTCTGTCTCATGACCTGGTGGTTGGGGCTACACAGTCACACACAATCAACCTATGCATGTTGTAGACTAAAGTGGTCACTCTAAAGTAGGGTGGAATTTTCGAAACGGTGTAAAGGTCAGTTGGGCGTAAAGGTCGGCGTAAAGTTCGGTCGAAAGTTCGGTTGGCGTAGCTCGGTGTAAACGTGAAACATTGCCTGTTATTAACGTGGAATGTTTCAAGTTTACACCGAGGTCTATCACACTGAGCTGTCGACCGAGCTTTCCACCGACCTTTACAACCCAACTGACCTTTACACCGTTTCGAAAATATCACCCGTAGACTAACGTTTCAGTCACCCCAGGTATGTATGAGTTAATTAGGTCATTTTGGCGTTTTTGGGATCTGCAGGCTGTGCGCTTCGTCTCTGATGTGGTTCCGGGCGCAAACCAAATGGTTAAAACGGCATAGGAGCCGAAACCCGCCAGTGATCAAACGCGTTATGCGTGCCACAAAGCAGCACGACCTTTGGTGGTCTCGGGGAGCGCTATTTTCAAAACTAACGAAATATGTACCTCAGCTCCAACCAAGTCAAAACGGTGTACATATTAAACACAAACCCAAGTCGCCAATCAGCATCTCGCAAATAATCAGCGCCAGACTGCGGCCGGTCGACAAATCTGAGCAGTCGATTAGCCTGAAGCAACAAGGCAACGTGAATTGAAAATCAAGGGCGACAATCATGCAGGCCTTATGATCTTAAAATGTAGTCCCAACCAAAGAGTTTCGATATGAAATGGATCATCATAAAACAAGTCAACCAACCACGTGCTCATCATGCTAGTATCCAAATCCTGTGCCCCTGCAATTGAACATAACGTTATGCCAATGAGCAACAGTGTTTGACATTGTCGTGGCATTATTATTAATCTTGTGTGCCAATCACACGATTGTTAGCAAAACGAATACCCTGCACAGTACAAATAGCAATATATGTAGTGACGTTTTTTTTAAATTTCGAACAGAACTAAAATGCGGTGTGCCAAATAACAGAACATGCCGAGAAAGACTGAAGCTAAAAGCGAAAAGGCAATGAAAATGGCAGAAATAACAGCGTTCGGAGAGCGTTTTGATGTGACGGTTTGAGGCGTAAGTAAATTAACGGACAGGTTCAGTAACGAGCTTTTCGACCTTTAAGCTCCAACGATAGTGGGCCAATGAGGGGGGTGTAAAACCGTTCCTTGCGATAAAATAGAGGTGAAAAAAAACAGCAAATAAAAACAGGGACGTTTCTGCAATTACGTGACAAAATGAACAGCACTGTTCGTTGAAAGAGAGGACCAAAAGCTAGAGTCTGCCCAACCAATTGTTGCAAACTACGACTTCACATAAAAACGGTGGCCGCTGGATTTTTTATCTGTATATCGTTACAATTTTCTGAAAAAAAATGAATACTCTTTTATGATCCATCATGCGATGCGCGCACTGCTCCCCTCACTTCAACGGAACTGCTAAAGCTTTTCCTGTTATTTAACCCGCATGAAAATTTCATGTCGTCTCAATTCTACCGCGCAATAAAAAGACAGAACAACGAACATCAAATGAATACTCGAGCAATTGTAAAATAGTTGAGGTTCACGAGGAAAACTGGACAAACTCATTGGAGCTGAGTTGGTCGAATATCGCAGCGGGCGGAGGCGAGTTAACCACACTACAATAAGCCCAATATATCAAAAACATGTTGGAAAATGACCCAGAAATCCAGAATTGGTACCAGAACGTGAACAGTAGGGGGGGGGGGGGGGGTTGGGGGTGGGAAGAAGGGGGGGATTTTTTTTTTTTTTTTTTTTTCCTCTTGATGGGCTCGTGTTGATGTAGTTTGCCTTTACACGCTGGCTGTCTTGGTCCATGGTTGCGCGCGCATGTGATGGTCAATAAAATTAATGCAAAATGTTTTGGAAAAGAAGTATAAGATCAACGTATGATTTTCGTTGGCTGTTGGTCATTCTCACTGCCGATGTGGAAATGCATAAAAAACACGGAGTCAAAATTGAATTATTTCAACTAAAGGCTAATACACAATGCTCAGGAACACTGAAGCGGTGAATTCCAGAAGAGTCCCTCACTGACGGTGGACCGGTTTTACGCGAACACGAGCAATAAGATTAGCGCGCGTTACTTTTTATAGAGGTCAACTGGCCATAAGTGTTCTCACCGACGAGGCCTGGCACCACGCCCGTCTGTGAAAACAGCCCGAAACTCGCTATGTATGTTGTTGGCGGACCGGGAATTGAGCAAAGCACACTGGAGCAAGACCACTTTGAGCAAGTGAAAAAGAGCAGGGGTCAAAAGAGAACCTAAAAACAAATAGGCCCAAGCCTAAGCACAAAACTAAGCGAAAGTGTAAGCCGACGTCTAAGCCTAAGCCTGATACCAAAATCAGTCTATGTCTAAGCCACTATGACAAAATAAGACCTCTGCTCTTTTGGCTCTGCCCTTTTTTCTTGCCCAAACGTGCTTTGCTCAGTTGCCCGGCCACCCTGCTGTTACATCATTTGAACAGAGACAATGGCACTGTACCACGCTTCACTCCCGTATCGCCCATATAATGAGGTTGCTTTGGCTTAGGCATACACTTAGTCTTGAGATGCCAACGAATTAAACAAACTGGCTGATGTTTCACAGCCTGCGTGAAAACATTTTCAAAGCTTCCAGTTAGAGACATCAGTCGTGTCTGCATTATTTGTTCCGCTTCATAAATGGGAGTTGCAGGCGTTTTCTATCAACGGCCCCCAAATAGAGCTCAGTAGGGATTTTTCCCACAACACTGGGGACAAAGCGGGCCGCTTCCACACTTTTTTGTTTAGAAACCGTTGCATGTAAGATTGCTTTGCTGGTCCTTTTCAATGCAGACAAAACGATTGTGATTGTGCTGCTGGAGCCAAAAATGGCAAAAACGTTGCCCAAAGCAATTATCCGAATCGTTCTCCGGGGGGTTTATTTGGAGAACTGCGGTACGCAGTGCCAAGTAAACAACAAATATAGTAATGGACTAGCAACCATGGAGAGATCAAAACAGACACCCCAGGGATATTCTCTCGACGCTGTATGTGGGCCTATGCTCATGTGGTCAACCCACGAAGCCTACTAGGTCGTCAATGTAGCGGCCCGCATAGTCGCCAACTGTAACTCATCGGAGTGTATCCAGTGTTTTTGGCTGCATATTTTGCCGCTCGATAATGTGGTCGCGGGTTATCAAATACACCCAACCCACGTGCATTGCATAAAGCTTAGTGATGATGTGAGTTAACGACTAAACAATTAGCCTTAGCCTGCATGCGGAACCACGGTCTGGTGATAATCTTACCGGCTGCACGTCTTGCTGGGAATGTCTGTTTGGTAGCACATACAGTTTCACGCTCCGGATTCATAATTCAAGCCCAAATCTACACGTCAACAACAAGCGCAGTGCAAATGGCGCGCCAGAGTTGTGTTTAAATGAAACAAACTCGCGCAAACTAAAGAGTCGGTCAAAAGATCAAGCATATATTATAGTACGTACATGCGAAAAGACGTCTTATTATCTTTCAAACTTCATTAGCTTCATGCAAAACAAGTCGCATTCTGCCTGTTTTCGGCCGATCGTTTATCAAATCACGAATGTAGCTTGCATAATGTGCAGGCTGTGTTCACAGGCAGAGTCAAAGCCGGATATCTGATGTCATACGGCAAGACCAGTCCAGCTGCTGTAGGTCACCAAGTTTGATCACACTGCGTCAATTTCCAACCAATAAACTGGACTCGGGATGTCAGGTTTGAGTTTTTTACGCTGTCATATATGGGCTGCAGTTGTTATTGACTATTTTTTGACGGTTGTAATACTATACGATAAACAAATAAATTTAGACACCATCACATTTTTTTCGTCCACCGGCATCGTATTTTTCGACAACAACAGAAACAAGACCAGACAATTATCATAAGGCCGAAAGAAAAACATCATAACGAACACGATATTCAACTCCTCATAAAATATCCATTTCATAAATCCATCAACATAACTGATCATCATGATCAATTGTGTGTGTCTACCTCCTACCACCCCTACGCCTACCCCTCCTACCCGCACCCCGTCCCCTGCCACCCCTCGAGCCCCCTCTACCCCCGGGGCCGTGACTGGATCTTGGGGGCACATTCAGTTTGGTCAAATCCACGACGGTACTCAACAATGGATCACAGAATATACAACCCGTGTGCTCGTGTATGTCCTTGAGCGGCGATTGATCCTGAAAAATAGGATTGAATTTGGGGAAAAAAATTCTCACACATACCATACGACACAAAGTTTCTCAACATTTCTAAAATTAGGGCTTATTAATATGTGATCAATTCAGATCGTCAACTAAAGGCCACTTTATACTTTGTCTCGTTGCGATACACGCAACATTTTCGTGCGCGTTGATTGGCTCATGCGCGACCAACAGCCAATCAGCGCGTCAGAAAATGTTGCGTGTATCGCAACGAGACAACGTATAAAGTGGCCTTAAAGTCGTCAACTCACGCCGCAAACCATGTATTTCTCTCGATCATTCAGGGCCACTTTGGGTTGACGACTTTAGTTAACGATCAACGTTGACCTGACCACATACCAAACAGGTCCAACCGCGAGCTCATGAGACGACTTTTTTGAAGTTGGTTTGCGCGGATCCAATAATGTTCCGATTCCACGTATTTCAGAAATAAAAGAAAGAGAAACGCACGTATTTAGTGAAAACACGCTCTCCGCCTCGGTGCGTAAATTTCTTTTTCACTGCCAAAATATTTGTGTGTTGAACAACGTTGCTGTCCGCGTAAGCACGCAACAAATTGAGGTCAGCCAGCTGGAACTTGTCATCATCTCTCTCCGCCCAGCCTCTTTCTTTTGCTTTTCGAAACACGTGTAACTGGAGCATCTTTGAATCTGGCCAACCAAGCTTTAAAAAAGAGCGTCTCATGAGATCTTGGCTGGACTATACGAAGTGGAGAGCCTGAGAGTTGACCCAAAGTCAAGGATTTTGGGCTAAAGGTTTTGTCGTCAAATCAACCCGAATCAACGGCAAGAGGTAAAAAAATTACAAAGCAAAGAATTCAAAACTGTGAAATAAGAAAATCTTGATCGAAAATATGCTCTTGTCTAGTTACGACTCCTTTGTCGAGTCTTCAGAAATTTGCAAATTCAACGAACGAAATAGTTGTTCTCCCAACGTTTTCACGCCAGAAGACGAACAATTCACAAGCAACAGCCAAATAATTCGATGTGAAAAAATCATGTGGTCCGAGACTCGAATAAAAAGTTTACCAACTGAACATAGCAAGAAAGGCTCACCTACTGTACACTTAGCCCTAACCGCACGTTTATGTATATGCGCTAGATCAACTCATTCGGCAGAAAATTCACCAAAAAGTCTTCCCGTACCTGTTTATAGTTGACATGTATCATTTGCGCCCCACAACCGTCACACGCGTGATTGGCCTGAAGCATTGTTGGTCGTTTTGACATTTTTTGCTGCAAACTGCATCCAGCATTACCCAATCACCAAAGTAAAATCATGAAATTCGCCTAAAATCTTGACACCAATAATTATTCACAAAAAATGTCACCCCACCCACCTTTACGCGCAGTTTGAGTGCGCCTTGACACAATGGCACAGCAGCCGGACAGCGATTGCATTGCAGCTTCCATTTGGGACCCGATTGGGTGTCGAGTACCAGAACACCACGACACACGCCAGGCACGGCCTCGGGTGGCGCGTTGTTGGGTACTGCAATATGACTGGCTTTATGTATATGCAAAGGCAAACCACACCAACACGAGCCCGGTTTCGAAGGTGGTGTGTATTCAAAACGAATAGAAAGAGAAAATCATCATGTTCCACTTTGTATTCTTCAACGTGTAAGGTTTCCCAAATCAGCAGCTACGTATGAATGTTTCAAGTTTCACTATTCTGCCAGCTGCGAAATCGGGCTCGTGTTGGCGTAGTTTGCCTTCATAGTGCAGTCAGGTAACGAACTGACACCTTGTCAACAGAATTTGGCGCACGGAGAAAACAGCGGGCGGCTGAGGCGGCTTTTGGCACCAGGCTCAGACAGGCAGTAGCGCAAACAAACATCTCTTTATTTGTCGGCGTTTTTTTGAAAAGTCGCTGTTTTGTCCGTCACACCACAAATGCAAAGTCAAACAACAAACACCAACAGGGTTGCGTGGCTCCACATTGCGTTACGCCCAGTTGCGCGAAAGCGTGCGAGCAGGCCGGATGGTTGCAGCTGCATGGTTGAGTATGACAAAAGATTAGTTGTGAACAGAAGAATAAAAAATATTTTTTTAATATTTTTGGAGATCTAACTACGCCTAGGTTTGGTTGGGTGAGCAATTTGGTAAAGTGTATCACCTCTGGGGTTGGAAGGTTGCTGGCATCGGAATGTCAACTGCCTTGATCCCGCAGTTGTTGTGAGGTTGCTTCCCATTTACCGACCCTTCTCAGGGACGGACTCGGCTGGATGAGCCAGCCCTCTTGCTCGCCCGCCGTTGGGTGTTGAACCCGGGAGAGACCAGGCCAAATACTGCTTAATCTACCAGACCATGCACACAACTTGCGTTCTGAGCGTGCAGTTTATGTTTTTATATAAATGCGAAACTATATATGCAGCTTTACTCTATTAGAATAAATCTTGCTCACATTTATATGAACTAAATAACAACACTGCTACACATCCCTTTTAATTCAAAAGATAACACTGCATAGTCTGATCAGCTGCCAACTGCACTCATGCACATAACCCAATTGAAACATCACCCAACCGATCGCAGGCGTCGCCCTGTCGCATCTGTTCAAACGGCGGATTACTGTAGCAATAGGGACACAGTGTCAATGTGCGTGATGGCAGCCGGGCACCCAATGGCGGTTGCGTCCAGTAGATCAGCTCGAAACCATCAATTGGACAACGTTGGTCACCGCCTTGGTACACCTGTGCCAATTGGGGATGTTTGACTGTCAGCATCCGGTCTTGTAACTTACTGTCAGCATCCGGTCTTGTAACTTTTCTTCTGTCACTAATTTACGTGCATGGTTTTATGCGTCACTGAGAGCAATAAACCAACCAACAGTCAGCATCAAACCAGCTCCCATGCGTGTTTTTGGGGTCACGTGGCCATCTGGTGCATTCGCACTGACGATGTCCTGGTGCACCTATTGGCAGTAAACTGGGAACCAAACGCGTGCATGTTGCAGAACAAAAAAGTTGGACGGAATTCTGGCAGTAGTCTCAAGCTCAAAATTGCAGAGCATGTAGCATGTTCATAATGACTCAATTCACAAATTCATTGATAGACGGGCAAAGTTTTGTTTCCAATCTCAATACCAGGTTCGCTAGCGTGTGACGAACAGACAGTGTGTGCACTCGCGGTACATCCATCCACAATAAAGATGTCAACAATTGACACAACGAACAGAGCGTGGTTGAAAGCCCGTTAATCAAGAACGGGTCTCATCTCAACATCAACATATTCGAACTCAACATCTAAAAGTGCGATAACCGCACAAGCTCACTCTGGCCTGTCCATCCCTGGCACTTGGCAGCGCATAGGTGTCCGAACAGTGACTGCAGTGCAAACGTTGCGGACGCGCTGAGATCAACTTCATATAGCGACGACATTTGCCGCATCTGACTTAGAGAGATGTGAGTTCGTGTCGTGACGATCGTTTGAGAGTTCGGAAAATCGCAAACATGAAACAACTCACCGGGAGAACGGTTTGCCTGATTCAGCAAGCGACGTGAACGATGTTTCAAACAGCAGATCAACGGCGGTGATTTGCGTGACAAAATAGATGAATTTCGCCTTGAAACATTCGATAGCGTGTCGAGTCACCTGAATGAAACATCATCTGACGAATATGACGTTTATATGAAACATCAGCCAGCCAGCCAGCTTGATCAGGGCGGACACAAATCAGAGCGAAATAAATGGGTCGTCTCCGTGCACTGGCTGCGCGCTCAGATGACACGCATGGTTTCTCATCATTTTTGTGTCCAATATCGACTACAATTTAATGATCGATTCGATCAGGTTTTGTCACACAAATATGCAAGTATAGCGTGTGTCGTATTACTCGATGTCAAACACGATAATCGCACGGGATAACGGTACTTTAATTCGCGACAGTTTGAATTTTCAATTCCGAGACTTACTTCTCACCGTGTTTGACAGAGCACATTATTCTTTTCGAAGACGAAACGAAACAATCACCAAATTCGCCACCAGTGCGTGGCCAGTGGTGCGCCCCGTACCTCCTCATGTCTGGCATGGCCGGCAGCGATCAGATTCAATTGTGTCTCCACCTCGGCCCTCATAGTTGGCAATACCAGGTCGGCGTCTACCGTCCAATAGCCGTGACAAAGAGAGATGCCCAACTGGGTGGGGATGAGACGGCGACCGGACGATACCTGCATATCGTGCGCTTTTTTCAACCGCTTCACGTGCATTTTAGGCAATTTACACACCTGAACAATTTGAATTCGATCTAAAAATCGCAAATTTGCTGCTAAATTTTGCACTCACGCCACATTCGGGACGAGAAACGAAACTGTAGGCGAACACTGCATCTAAAAAGTCGGACTTGAGAAACGGACACCAGTTGGGCAGCCCATTATGGCCACAGTCCATCCATCTTCGCTATGGTGGCATGATGGGACCCGTCCCATCTTTTTTTGGTCACTATATACTGTAGATGGAGTGTTTCCCAAATATGGAAGACAGGACACGGATGCTGGCGAACAGCAGATTGGAAACCGAAATAACGTTCAAACGCTTTATGACATGGAGGGTTCACAACAAAAAGGGTCACCGAAAAGCGTATTTTCAGGCGTGCGTTCATGAAGCAGCGATTCTACATACATACTTAGTGAGCGATAGTTTGCTCAACAACGTGCAGTTAATATACCCCATCAAACTGAAAACAGCTCACACTGAAAGGGATGCGAGAGCATTGTGTGACTGTTCTATTTAGCAAATTATTGAAAAAATTAATTTGGAGTCCTGTCTACGCCTAGGTTTCGCGGGTATTCGAGACCATGAAAATTGAACTACATGATTGATATCAACGAATAACGTCTCACATAAAAAGCCACAAAGGCAGCAGATCCGATCACTCAGTTTAATAGTTATTTCTAAGTTTCAATCGAGAAAACAAACAGAAAAAATAACAAAAAATACCAAACCAATCTATCCACGCACCTGTACATAATTGCGCTGGCCGATGTTATTGATGTGGACGGGGATGCTGGCGTCAGTACCAATGCCGTGCTTCTCCATCAACGAGATTAGCCCAGACTGAAAATTATGGCCGCTGCGCGGTTTGGTGGCATTAGATCGGAAGGGGGGACATTTGACTAGCAATACAGTGTAGTTCCTGGGGGAGGGGGCCCCCTAAGGTACACACCAACCGCCGCGACTAAGGTACACTGGTACACTAACCGCCGCGCCAGGTGCACTAACCGCCTCAATTTTTGCTTAAAATAGGCATTTTTAGGCCTGAAATGTGTATTTTTAGGCCTAAAATGGGTTTTTTTAGGTCGATGTTGTCAAAAGTCGCCAAAATACACTTTTTATGGAGAACTTTTTTCAAGCAGGGCCAAAAATCGGTCAAATTTTCTACCTCAAAAGTGACTTTTTCTCGAATTTAGGTCCCCCCTTGCCCAACGCCAGGGAGGTACACTAACCGCCGCTCGGAAAAAAGGGGTAGGTACATAGGTACACCAACCGCCGCGCCTGACCAGGAACTACACTGGAGCGACATATACAATACACGCATCCGGAGCTGGTCACACGTGCCCATGCCACATGGCTGCTGCCCAACAGAGTCATTATTTTTTATAATGATATCGGAACAACAGGAAAATATCACTATCACCGTGTGGCATGGTCAAACAAATTTTCCGGACACCACGACATGTATTTTGAATATCACTATATCGAATGTATCACTATGGTAAACATTGTTATAACGAATAGTGACTGTGGTGGGTAATACACCAGCCGAACCTTATCTACTGACTTCCAACTAGAATAATGATCCTGGTGCAAATTTGACACCCTGACTTCGCTCTCGCTGCCCAAATCTTCACAGTGAAAGCTTTATGTTCGTATTTCAAACTGTTGAATGGTTTCTTTTGGAATTTGGACAGGCGTTGAGGAAACAAAATTAGCGATCTCACAGCAATTATGCGTATTTTTCAAAACATTTCGCAGCATTTATTCCATGGACCACCATACACACAACCATAGACCAACATGGCCAGCTGGTTGATGTTACAGCTGGAAATGACTAGCAAATGTTTAGAGTTTGACGGTGGATTTTTCCCATAAATATACAAGGTAGTTGTCTTGTATTTGCCCACGAGCAATGCTTTTGTGGCAAACGCACAGTTTTTGGTTGGTAGCCACTGGGGAAACCGGCGGCGGTATGGTTATTCGAGAAGAGAAGGATAGTTTTCTTGCATGTGGTCGCGGTTTCTGGTCATTATATTGAATTGAACCTTTTCTACCGCTACACAGTAAATTTCTAATTTCATTTCCTCATGCATTCTTACAGACGCAGGGAAACTCCCGTTCGAAGTCGAAGCAGGCAGCAAGCTCAACACACAATCAACAAGCCACGCCGGTAGGTACAAACGCCGAACCTGCCCGAGGTCTACCTGCGTGTGCCACCGCGCACACCAAATTCGGCGAACAATCTCCAACGTCCGGACGTCCACGTCCGTCGTACAGACTGGAGATGCCGACCGCGCAAGTCATCGGGTTTTCGGAATCGGGAACGACTAAGTCGACGCCTCGTTCCCGCGCTGAGCACCCAGTCGACACCCTACTCGACCTTGGCCACTACAACTATGCCAACTACTGCAACAGGCTCCTGTCAATATCCAACGACATCCACCCCAACCCCGGACCACCATCGAAGTACCCTTGCGCAGTGTGCAACAACGCAGTTCGCAACAACACCGCCTCAGTCCTGTGCAACACCTGCTTCAAATGGGTACATGCTTCCCGGGCCCGTAACTGTGCCAAACTGTCCGACATCAACTACTACAACAGCCAGTACCGATGTCCGTCTTGCATCACAAAACCAACACCGACGCCGCTACACAACCAAACCGTGTGCACCGACCCACCGGGCGAAATCAAGATCCTACAGCTCAACATCAACGGGATATCTAATAAGTCCATCGAACTGTCGAACTTCTTACACAACAATCACATCAAAGTCGCGGCACTTCAAGAAACCAAACTCGGCCGCGACTCAAAATCCCCAACAATCCCCAACTTCACAGTCATCAGAAACGACCGCAACACACACGGTGGCGGTCTAGCGCTGTGTGTGCACGAGTCCATACGTTTCTCCACAAAACAGTTGCCCCAGCCCAAATCTGCCGACATCGAACAACAAGCAATCACCATCCACATGGACAACACCGACATCTCAATAGTCAACATCTATATCCCTCCGGCATCTTCGTGCAACAGCAACAGTGACATCTCCCTCGCGCATCTACTGTCACTTGAAAACACCATCATCGCAGGCGACATCAATGCGCACGATGACATGTGGGGCAGCTCGATCAGCGACTCACGGGGAGCTAAATTGAGCTCCGAGATCGACTCATCGAACTTCGGTGCCCTCAACGACTACTCCCCCACTCGCATACCCACAACAGGCGACCCAACCTCACCTGACGCTACATTCGCTACCAACTCGCTGCTCCCATGTTGTGACTGGAGCACGAAGATTGCGCTGAGCTCAGACCACGTACCCATCCTCATCTCAATCCCCACGGTCTCCACTACAATCACGTCCATACGCCGCACTTTCACCAACTACGCAAAGGCAGACTGGGAAGGCTTCACGCTCGAGGTGGACAAAAAACTGGCCACCGCCACGTCAACGGGCAACCCCCATCGTGATGAGAAGACACTCCGCTCAGCCATTCGCAAGGCGTCAAACAGGCACATTCCGACGGGGCGCCGACGCGACTACATCCCAGGCCTTTCCACAGAAACAATCGGCCTGATGAAAGAGCGTGACAAACTGCGAGAAAACAACCCAAACGCCATCGAAATCACCACGCTGAACTCGGCTATTACGTCGGCCATAAACCGTCACCATCGCGAACAATGGCGCGACAGCCTCGCAGATTTCAGCCATCGCACCAACGCCAGCAAACTGTGGCGCCTCATCAAACGTCTGGCTGGTACCCCGCAGGCACCTAACAACCAGTCAATCTGCTTCAACGGCAAATACATCACCTCAAACAAGAAAGCCGCCAACAAATTCAACCGTCAGTTCACCGCAGCCAACACACACAAATCGAGTCGACTGTCCCGAAAAGTAACAAGAGCCGTGAGAAGATTAAAAGCCGACAACAAGACCAGGCTTTCCCTCGCCGAAGTCAGCGTTGCCATCAAGAACGCACGCAACTCCAGGGCCAGCGGGCCAGATGGCGTCTCCGCTCTCCACATCAAACATCTCGGCCCAGTCGCTCGACAATTCCTCACAGACATCTACAACCTCTCCCTCAACCACAACATCATTCCCCGCATCTGGAAGCAGGCGACCATCATCCCCCTACTAAAACCCAACAAGCCCGCTGACAACGCCAAATCATACCGCCCAATCTCACTCCTCTGCCCAGCGGTGAAGGTGCTTGAACGGTGTCTCCTGCCGCGTATCCTGCGCTACCTTCCGCCCGATGACCACCAACACGGCTTCCGCGCTAACCACTCAACAACAACAGCGCTGTCTACCATTGTCACAGCCGCAGCTACAGCAATGAACGATGAGCCGACACGACACACTATCTTGGTGGCAATCGACCTATCGAAGGCGTTCGACTGTGTCGACCATGACCTCATCGGGCTCACGGGCAATTGAGCAAGACCACTTTGAGCAAGTGAAAAAGAGCAGAGCCAAAAGGGCAAAGCCCAAATAAGGGCAAGGCCAAAAGGGCAAAGCCCAAATAAGGGCAAGACCAAAAGGGCAAAGCCCAAATAAGAGCAAGACCAAAAGGGCAATACCAAAAGGGCAGGACCAAAAAGGCAAGACCAAAAGGGCAATACCAAAAGGGCAATACCAAAAGGGCAATACCAAAAGGGCAGGACCAAAAGGGCAAGACCAAAAGGGCAAAGTCCAGACCAAAAGGGCAAAGTCCAATTATCGCACTACAACACGTTGTTCAGGCAATTGGACCTTGATTCCACCGTTTGTAGCGCTTTAGGGTGTAAAATTCACCTTGTTTTTTAGCACTCTGCATTTTGAATTTTGTTTCTCATGCGTGCAATGCATTGCTTCAAAGAGAGGGAAAGCTGTGGCCGTGGATACCGCGCGTCTGTGCCAATGCAAAAACATCAGCTGAGCGGACGAGGTTTGGTGCGAACACGCCTGCTCAGTGGGCATCGCCCATGAGCAAATACGCAACAATGATGGTAAACTACGTATATAAAGGCAAACCACGCCAACACGAGCCCGATTTCGCAGCTGGCAGAATAGTGAAACATTCACACGTGGCTGCTGATTTGGGAAATGTTAGGGCTCCACCAGATAGACCCGAAACCCGAAACACGAAATATAAATTTTTTCTATGTCCATGTTTCGGGTTTCGGGTTTTGAAAAAAAAACCCGAAACCCGAAACACAAAGCATGATAATCGAAAATGTTTCGGTTTTGCCACTTGTAGCTGACGTGAACAATTTATACTGTCAGTCGAAACATTTTTGATTATCATGCTTCTTGTTTCGGGTTTCGGGTTTTTTTTTTCAAAACCCGAAACCCGAAACATGGACATAGAAAAAATTGTATTTCGGGTTTCGTGTTTCGGGTCTATCTGGTGGAGCCCTTACACGTTGAAGAATACAAAGTGGAGCATGATGATTTTCTCTTTCTATTCGTTTTGAATACACACCACCTTCGAAATCGGGCTCGTGTTGGTGCGTAGATTGCCTTTACTGTTAAAAATCACACACTGCTTTTCATTGAAACGGTGATCACGGATCACCCCACGATATTCATATGTCATGCAACGTGTCACAACCTTGATATTCAAGAAAGGCACAATTCATACAGTGAAACAGCAGTATAGTCCAGCCACGAACTCATGAGACGACTTATTTTGAAGTTGACTTGTGCGGATCCAATAATGTTCCGGTTCCACGTGTTTCGGAAATGAAAGAAAGAGAAACGTATGTATTTTTTAAAGTACGCTCTCCACCTCGGTGCGTAAATTCCCTTTTGACTCCCAAAACATTTGTGTGTTGAACAACGCTGCTGTTCGCGTAAGCACGCAACAAATTGAGGTCAGCCAGCTGGAAGTTGTCATCATGTCTCTCAGCACGATCTCTTTCTTTTGTTTGCGAAAACCCGTGTAACCGGTGCATTTTTGAGTCCGGCCAGGCAAGCTTTGAAAAAAGTCGTCTCATGAGCTGGTGGTTTGACTATAAACACCCTACATAAGTGATGCAAACCAAGTCACGAAAGTGACTTGTCAATTAAAGTTGCATTTTTTCGCGATTTTGCGCGTTTTTAGGCAAATTTGTTAAAATTTCCCCCAATCTCAGACTTTTTAAAAAAATTTTTTTAAAACAAAAATTTTTTAAAAAAAAAACTTGTTTAAAAAAATTTTTTTTCCAACCCTGGTTTCATTGACTGTTTCGACATGTTGTGTTGCCAGGTCAGCGGTGACATCAGCATTTTGACATTCGCAGCTTTGCAGGTGCCTGTATGCATTTCTGCACGGTGAAACTTGAGTCAACTAAGGGCTCCACCAGATAGACCCGAAACACGAAACCCGAAATACAATTTTTTCTATGTCCATGTTTCGGGTTTCGGGTTTTGAAAAAAAAAACCTGAAACCCGAAACAAGAAGCATGATAATCAAAAATGTTTCGACTGACAGTATAAATTGTTCACGTCAGCTACAAGTGGCAAAACCGAAACATTTTCGATTATCATGCTTTGTGTTTCGGGTTTTTTTTTTCAAAACCCGAAACCCGAAACATGGACATAGAAAAAATTTATATTTCGTGTTTCGGGTTTCGGGTCTATCTGGTGGAGCCCTAAGTGATTTACAGCACTGTGGCAGAATATTTGCTACCAAGAAAAATAAGTCAACTCATGAAGACACAGCTCACAAGGATAGGTACAATTGACCCAAGAAAGCTATGATTTATTCCTGATCTTGTAAGATGACAGCAAAATGTAATGCTAAATGCTATAAAATGCTATACTAAAACGCTACAAATATAATGTGGAATCAATTGCCTGACTGAACAACGTATTGTAATGCGATAATTGGACTTTGGTCTGGACTTTGCCCTTTTGGACGTTGCCCTTTTGGTCTTGCCCTTTTGGTATTGCCCTTTTGGTATTGCCCTTTTGGTATTGCCCTTTTGGTCTTGCCCTTTTGGTATTGCCCTTTTGGTCTTGCTCTTATTTGGGCTTTGCCCTTTTGGTCTTGCCCTTATTTGGGCTTTGCCCTTTTGGTCTTGCCCTTATTTGGGCTTTGCCCTTTTGGCTCTGCTCTTTTTTTCTTGCTCAAAGTGGTCTTGCTCAAACTGGTCTTGCTCAATTCCCGCCCCCCCCCCCCCCCCCCCGGTTTTTTCCGCCCGGGGGCTTGGAACGTTCTCCTTTAAAGGGCGGCCCATTTTCCCCCGGGGCGGACGGGCCAAACGCCCCCCCCCGGGGTCCCTTCCCCCCCCCCCTTCCCGCCCCGTGGGGGCCCACAAGGCTCAGTACTGTCCCCATGCCCCTTCTACTTTTTCGTCCGCGGCCCCCCCCCCCCTCCGCCGTTCATCAAAGTCGTGTCCTACGCAGACGACTTCACCGTGCTAGCCAGCGGCAACGACCTTGAAGCGGTGTCCGCCCCCCTCAACGACTACATCCAACATCTCTGCGGCTTCTTCGCCGGATGCGGCCTCTCAGTCTCCGAAACCAAGTCCACGTCCACAGTGTTGACATCAGGCCGCAAACCCGCGGTCAAATCCTTCACTCCACCCATATACATCAACGGCACACGGCTTCCCAGCGACTCCTACCCGAAAATTCTGGGTGTCGTATTCGACCCAGGCATCAGATTCGAACGCCATTGCGAGTCAATTCGGTCGCGGGTACAATCGCGCAACTCGATCCTGAAGGCGCTGGCAGGCACTAGCTGGGGACAAAGCAAGGAGACCCTCAATGTCACCTTCAATGCCATCAGCAAGTCTATAATAAACTACGCTGCGCCGGTATGGAAACCAACCGCGAACAAGAAGGGCATTGACCGCATCCAGCCAGCCCAAAATGCCGCGTTGAGGGTCATTTCCGGCTGTCATCTGATGTCAAATACAGACCATCTTCACCAAGAGTGCAAGCAGCTGACTGTCAACCGCCATCTCGACATGGTCAGCGCGCAATTCCTGGCAGCAGCGCAACTTCGTGAACATCCCTGCCACGATACGACATCCGACCCTCACACGAAAGCCAAACGTCGACCTACTCTTCAGTCCAAATTCGCGGAAGCTGTACAACGCAACACCGTAATGACGAAGAAGAAGTACGACTACGGCAAAACGCTGAAAGCGATCCACACCGACTTCGTCTCCCAGGACAAGGCGGCACTCAGCGTCAATCGGGTCCTGGGCACCAAACCACCCGACATCAACCCAGAAGAAGAGTCGCTGGATCGGCGTACAAGATGCACCCTGGCGCAACTACGCAGTGGGCACTGCCGCATGCTGAACTCATATCGCAACCGCATCGACCCAAACATACAAAACGTGTGCCCTCGAGGCTGCACCGAGCCTGACACGGTCGAACATCTGTTTCGTTGCAAAAGCCGACCCGTATCCACGAGCCCAATCGATCTGTGGCGTAACCCGATCAAATGCGCAGAAGATCTGTCGGACATCTTCAGTCTACAATGAGACCGCGACGGCCGAGCGTTGGCAAATAATCAATCAACAAGCCACGCACTTGTTGTCTCGTGTGCGTTTCGAATGTTTCAGTCACACAAGCTGTGTGTGTGTTAGCTGCGTGGCTTGTTCAGCTTGTTGCCTGCTTCGACTTCGAACGGGAGTTTCCCTGCGCCTGTAACAATGTGTGAGGCAACGAAATCAGAAATTTACCATACCACACAAATGTTTTTACTCCCAAAAAGATTTGTGTGGTACAGTGGTCGAAAAGATTCAATTCAACGAGTAGAGATACAATGCTCCAACAAAAGGTCAACACCCAATCTGATGCAGACCAAAAAAAGTTCCAACCTCGGTGAGATAGTCTGGCGGCGATGTCTGTCGTTCCAGCAGCTTAGCACCGGCCACGTTCAGTTGTTGTCCTTGTGCCAAATGGGGCACCTCGGTATCACTGTCTTTCAACCAGCTCATCACCTACGCACATCAAAGAGCACCTTGGCACCTGCTGAGTTTCATTGAAAAAAAACAAAAAACGCTCCCTAGTTGGATAGACCATGCATGGCGTCATGGCACTGCACGCCACGCAACGTCACAGACGTGTGCGTGGTGGCTGTGCCCGAGTGTCATGATGACACATGTAGACCGGCACAGTCTGCCCTCTTCATAGTGGCATGATCAGGAGTTTCGTTCCGATGGAGAATATTCACTACACAGTCCGTATCGATGGCACAGTCGCACCGTACACCAAAACATTTTGTACATGCAAGATGCCAGCCCTACCGTATCTCCATGTAAAGGCAAACTACGTCAACACGAGCCCGATTTCGGAGGTGGTCCACTTGCAAAACGCAAAGAAAGAGAAAATCCTCATGCGTTTCGTTTGGAGCATAGTAGTGGCCGGGGGGGGGGGGGGGTTACCCCCTCTGAGTACTTACCTACCACAAAACCCGAGGGGGGTTGGGGGGGGTTGAGTACTTACCTCTCACAACTCCAAATCATACCTCTCACAAGCAATTTTATACGTTTTTAAGGCAAAAATCGGTGTTTTTCGACCTTATTTCCCCAAAAATCGCGCGCTCGCGAACCCACCCATAATACCTATTTTTAGGAGATTTTCGGCGAAAATTTGGAAAAAGTACTATTTTTACCTCAATTTTTGGCCAAAATTGTATCACAAAACGGTGTTTTTTCGCCTTTTTGGGCGACCAAAATCATACCTCTCACGCTTCCGGTCCCAACCCCGCATCATACTTACCTCCCACACATGGGCCTGCCACTACACTGGTTTGGAGTAACCAGGGTTTTTTTTTTCAAAATTTACTAGGTGCAACTTAGGTGCAACCCGCCAATTTTTAGGTGCAAGCTGGCCAAAGTAGGTGCAACCCCTATTTTGGACAAAAAACGCCAATTTTAGGCTTTTTTGCCAGGTTGTGTGTTCAATGCTATTTGCGTGCTTTTAGAAGTTCAATAAAGTTGTAACGCAATGAATGCCTTTTCCTTTAGCAAAAGCAAACTTTTCAGGGAAAGTTCAACATTTCGTAGCACATTTTGTACTAGTTTCATTATTGAGAACCGATTGAGAAGAAAACGAAACAGTAAAATTTTCATGTCACCATATCCACATTTGGGGGTCACGTACGAATCAATTACTTTCGCTGTTCATTTACTGTGTGGGTATCTAATACTGTTGTCATGCTCTGCTCTGTTCTAGTCAGTGTAGTTCCTGGGGGGAGGGGGTCCCCTCCTAAGGTACACTAACCGCCGCGACCAAGGTACACTAGTACACTAACCGCCGCACCAGGTACACTAACGACTAACCGCAGCAATTTTTGCCTAAAATAGGCATTTTAGCCAAAGATGGGCATTTTAGGCCTAAAATGGGTAATTTTCAGGTCAATGTTGTCAAAAGTCGCCAAAATACCCTATTAATGGAGAATTTTTTCCAAAAAAGGGCAAAAATAGGTCAAATTTTTCACCTCAAAGGACTTTTTCCTGAATTTTGGTCTTCCCCCCTTCCCCCCACAAGGAGGTACACTAACCGCCGCACCGACAAAGTGGGTAGGTTCACTAACCGCCTCGCCGGACCAGGAACTACACTGATCCTAGTACAGCATGTATTTGTTTTGAATCTTATCACCAGCACACCAGGTACTAACTATGTACGAAATCAATCAATCAGATCAATATTTTTTGTCGATGTCGACCAAATGCTTCGATGGAATTTATTGGAAGGAATGAAAAGCCGCGCAGCGCATTTTTTTGTTTCTAAGCTTTCCAACCTTAAAAGATGCTGTATAAATGCTAAATTAAGCAAATAAGGGCCCAAAATTTTAGGTGCAACCTTGCACCTAACCCTGAATTTTTAGGTGCAATTCTGATTTTTTAGGTGCAAATTGCACCTAAAAAGTGTCTAAAAAAACTATGGGAGTAACGTTTCCCAAATCTGCAGCCACATCTGAATGTTTCACCAATCTACCACTCCGAATCGGGCTCGTGTTGGCGTAGTGTTACTATAAATGGAACAATTAAGATACGTGACCGAGCAGTTTTTCAAACCTGAACATGCCAAAAAAAACAAACAAGACCGGCTAAAACAGCGACCAACTTCCGTGAATCCGGGATCAATCAGTGTCCGACCAGTGGTGCTCAACGATTCTCCGCCGCACGTAAACCTGCAACATCAACGTAAACACAAATGGCAAGTGCAAACTGGTCAACAACACTGGTGCTGGTATAGTCCAACAGCAACTAATGCAGAATTTATGTCCACTGCGTTGCCTGATCCGCCAAGCACATAACTCGTGATGCAACTTTACAAGCACATACAGGCTGTCAGCTTGTGTGTGTTGACTGGCTGCGTGGGTGTGTTTATAATGTTGCATCACGCGTTATGTGCTTGGCGGATCAGGCAACGCAGTGGACATAAATTCTGCATTAGCTGTTGTCGGACTATAGTTTCGGGGCACGCCGAACAGTATGCTGAACACGAATTTCGTCAACACGAGCCCGAAATGTTTCACCATCACCATAAACAACAAAAAAATTTCTCCACAACCAATGCATCGGCAGCTTGAGCATCTCGGAAAAAAAAACTGTCTCCAGTTGAAAACAGAATAAAAGCAACAAAGAAATTCCACAAGAAGCTGGTTATGGCTAGTGCTCCTCCCCCACGCCTGGGTCAATCAACTTTTAAACTACCTGGGTCACCCGGCGCCGTCCGAGAAATACTACCACCCAGATAAGAGATCGGAAAAGGGCCGGGCCAGCATTTTGGACTTGGTCGACCCCGACCGGGCCGGGCTGGAGATTCTGGGGGACCGGTCCAGCATGCCTGAACTCGAAGAAAATTTCCATCCGTGAATGAAAATTTTTAAATTTTTGCGCTTCGCACATTGATGTTTCTTAATTCATGACCTTTCCAGTAATCGTTTTGAAGAAACAAGTATACCGGAGAAACTCTTCGGTACTAATCTGTTTTTGAACTTTCTCAGTTTCTGTCCCTTGAAAGCTGGCCGACCGGGCCGGGCCGAATTACAGTCCTCCACCGGGCCGGGCCGACCTTACCCGGCCCGTTTCTGATCTCTGTTCCAGACCAACTGCATCACTGCCAAAAGGTAGAATCTCGAAACCGAACTCACCTGACAGTCGTCGTCCAGAATTTGCAGTTGTCCATCAACGTGGCCAGGAAATGCTGCACGATGTAGCTGTAGACGCGCGCGTGGTCGCCGCTCAGTCTGTGAAACATTGGACTCGGTTAAATTTTGATTTTTTTGAACATTTCTGGCAAACATATTGCCTGGATAGTCAAGCGCACGCGAGTTCGATGGCGTTGTATACCCTTGGACGGGCAGGCAAGACAAGCGTAATGTCCTTTACGATTCAGGTAGTGCGTGTGAAGAAAAAACAAGGGAGACAGCAGAAGCAACAGTTAATCGCCATTTGTCCTGCCGTGTGGCCCCGAATAGAATTGTCAAACACAAACAAACCACGAAAACGGCAAAAAAATGATGCGAAACATCACCTGTTTTCATTATCGGCCCTCATAGGTGTGATGGGCGGATGGTCCCCTTTATCGTCGCCCTTTCTCGGTGCTCTGTGTCCCTCATTGACCAGACGCGATGCCACCGACCCCCATTGGGCCGAACCAGTTTGTTGCCTGCAGAGAACAAAGCAAATGATTCGTAATTGAGATTGTTAAATTCAATTACTTTTTTATTGTGACCCCCTCGTTGTGACAAACACCGCGTAAATTACATTCGTTTGGTGATCCCCCTCCATATTTTCGTTAACCTCATGTCACGGTGTACTAGGCCCATATCGCGAATGTTACTCGCAATGACCGAAAATGCTGAGTCAGTGAAGACACAAACACGGCTATAAAAAGGATAGATATAAAATAAAACAGAGGTTAATAAAGCTAAAACTAATACTTTTCCAACACGAAAAAGGCAAACACGCAAAGAAGTTAATAATGTTCAAAAAAACGATCAAACCTGATGATCGATTTGAACTCAAAATTGGCGGGATACTGCGTTGTCTCGGTGCGCGGATAGCTGATGTAGCCCTGCGTGTACAGCTGTTCGGCGATGTGCATCGCTGTTTGTGGACTGAGACCGAGTGCGCTGCTTGCCACCTTGCAGAATCAGGCAACATTGTCGGGAACAGAGTTCGAGTTGTTAGAAAAACGTGCGCAATTTTTGGTGCAAGTTCGTTTGCATCATGTAATGTCTCGCGTGAATTGCAATCATAATTCCAATCCATGTTGATACGATTTACGTCAGACCAAAAATTATTTTATAAACAAACAAAGATTAGTAAAGTTTGTTTAGGGTGGCGGGCAAAAAAAACAGTGAAAAAAACAACCAACCCGCATAAGTTCGACGGTGTTTAGTGCCTGCGGTTTGGCTTTCTGCGATTCTTTGCGATCAATAGAGACCACACGTGCAAGGCCGTCGGCCTGAATAACTGAGATTTGATTGTTTTGGATTTCTGGTAATCTCTTTTTATGGATTCAACTCAAAATCGTTGTCAAAAAGTTCAATTCGGCCAAATTTCACACGCAAATACTTCATTCCTGTTGGCTGATGTTTCACGCGAGAATGACCTGATTAGGCAAAACCCTTGGAATGAGTTTGAGCTTGCGGGACCCGCTTGCTCTTGCTTCAGCCTGAATTTTGTACAAAACAAAACAACAACAACAACAACATTTCAGGCGCCTCGGTCCGAAATGGGCCTATTTTTGGCTCATAGCACTTGACCAAGAGGTGCCGCCAAGCTTCCTTTGCTTCTCCCCTCTCATTTGTGATTTGTCGGGATTTTTCGGTTTTTTACGTAACTGTTTGCGTTGTAAATCCGCGCTTCCTAAACGTATTTATCGAAACATTTCGCGATATGCGTATTATTGATGAGCAGACACAGCAAAAAGAGTTATGGTCGTTGGTTCATTTCCGGAGAACTTCAATCCAATCTTTTTCAATAAGAAATACAATTCAACACACCCGAATTCTCTCCAGAAACAATTGCGCAATGTCCCTGTCAAACAGACGTCCGCGCGCCAATTCCGGTCTCAAATCAGTCTTGTCTTCCTCCATAGCCAATGAAACATCAACTAGCCAGTACGTCTCCGGTTTGAATGACTGGATATCGTCATGTCGCTGCACACAGAAGCCGAGCGTTGGTGTTTGACACGGACCATAGGAGATCAGGGAACTGTCGAGATCGCCGTATTTGCCCTGAAATTGCAAGGAAAGCGTACATACATTACGTATTGGCTCAGGTCGCCCCTGAAATGGCAAGGAAAGTATACATGGATTATGTATGTGGCTCAGCTCACTCGTGAGCGTGTGGGCTCCAGTTACGCCCGCACTCTCTAGTTTCACTCAAGTATGAAGTCTCTCTGGTTATTTGAACAGGCGATTCCTTCAATGTAAAAATACAGAGGCAAGACGGCGAAACAGCCTGATGGACATGTTCCAATGATCTAGCGTATGCTCTCATTTCTTTGCGGGATTGGTTGTGCTGATGTGTGCATCTGGCCAGTGGTATGGAAACTCCCGTTCGAAGTCGAGGCAGGCAACAAGCTCAACACACGGTCAACAATCCACGCAGCTGGCTCGTGTGCGTTTCGAATGTTTCAGTCACACAAGCTGTGTGTGTGTCAGCTGCGTGGCTTGTTCACAGTGTGTTGAGCTTGTTGCCTGCCTCGACTTCGAACGGGAGTTTCAATGCGTCTGTAAAAATGCACGAGGCAGCGAAATTATTAGAAACTTGCAACACCTGGAAATATTTCGTCTGAAATCGTGTGAACGAACAGCCAATGCGCAAGTCGAGCTCCTGACGCGCGTCAACCGACAACGATTGGTTGAGGTCGGGCTTGCCGAGATTGCGCATTGCAGCTGGAGGATAGAAGATGGAAAGGTTTTTTGATTTATTGAGCTTGCCGATCTCGGATTTGTCGTGGTCACGTGTGGCATTAGCAGGCCAGAAATATTCGGTTTGACAATGTCGCTGATGATTTTGACCAGCGTAAAAGTCGTTTGCACCTGGCTGTGTGTGGTGGGGTGGGTGGGAACAAGAATTTCTCGCTGATTAAAATCAGTGGAAGCGCTAATTTTGAATTACATGTAATAAAATAAACAATTGAGCGTTCAATATCGAGATTTCCCAGATAGAAAACCGTTTTTTAATACCGAAACCTTTGATATCCTTGTCCGTGATGGCAGAGAAATGGGCGCGAAAGACATTGCTCAAATTCGGATCGATTCGCATCGTACGACGCACAGCGTCGATTACCTTGGGAAATCAGGGAAGGATTTGATTAAAATTAAGAGAAAACACATCAGTGGTGGAACTGAAAAGATGATACAGTACCTCGAAGCAAATATTCTCTCCTTCTTTGTCACAATCGAGCCAAAGTACCAGATAATCGGCGTTACGCGCTTCGCTGCTCAGGAACTGGAAACAACAACAAATTTTCAATTACAAATGGAAAAATTCTGAATTAATCAAAAAATTAGTCATTTCGTCCTAACATCATTCATTCTGAGCTTTGGAGTGGCTTCCTTTTTCTCTGTCTCCGCCTCGAACAGTTCAACTGGGTCGACGCGCTCCCAGTTGTTGTATTTGCCTGACGAAAACATCACAATTTTTTTTTAATTTTTCACTATAATAAATTTTTTTTATTATGACACAATTTGACGACTCTGTGGCGCTATCTCATCATTGAAGTTTGATATCGATCTGTATTTTGGCTCATTTATAGTTGGACAATTTAATGCACAACTCAGCTGGCTGGCAACAAGAGAAAATTTTCCAGTTTCAGAAAACGGAGAGCTACGACAAAGAGGGTAGACGGCAAACCAGCAAAACAACCAAAACCAACCGAGAAAGTCCATGCCCATCACGTGACCGCAGGTGCTCGTCATTTTGAACCGTGCGTTTTGTCCCATAAAATTGCCGTTATATTCGTGAACACTGCACGCGCTGTTGAATCCTGCGATGGCGGCAAATTAGTGTGTTCGTCTGGAGCTAAGCGCACAATTCGGCCATTTCCTGTGCCAAGGTAAGGTCCACACTTTGCTTTTTACAAGCCAACACAAAGCCCTGCCGGAATGGTGCACAAAATTCAGGCCCAATTCCAAACTCAGAACCGGCAAATACAAGCACAAACGAGTGTTAAGGTTGGCGCCAGCGGACAACCTAAACGCAGACCTGAAAATGTTTCGACAACACCGTAAAGTATGAAGGACTGGGATGGGACGCAATCCACCTTCGTCCCGAGGAAACCTCAATGAAAACACCAAAAACGATTCCACCGCCAGACCTTTGCGCTTGCCGGCCGTTCCGTCACTGAGAATGCGCGCAATTGACTCGGCCAACATCGGTTTCTCAGCCACCATCACAACTGTTGGCGCCATAGTGAGCGAATTATACGGATGAATGTATTGATGGGCTATGATGAATACGGACTTCAAAATCACACAATCGCTTCAGACAGAAATACCCGAGATAGACCAACGGCAGACAGTCATTGATTGCTTGCGAAAGCATTGAAACAACATCGACAACAAGCTGAATATTCAACCAGATGACCGGATGACATTTTATTTTTCATAAATCTGCACAAATTATTCAAAATCAAAGCGGCCAGTCCAGCTGAACGCAGTCGACATCCAATTCGATGATATCCAAATTAGACAATTTCATCAGATCGCCAAGCGACGGCGTCGTTCGACCGAAATCGCCGTGCACTAACTCTTTCACGTACGTGCCCGCCTGGAAAAGGAACAAACGCATTTTTTGAGAAGAAAAAACTGAAGAGCATACAATTTTTGTTGCAGGAAAATTGAGCAAAAACATCCACCTGAGTTCTCAGTTGGACGAAGAACGTTCGATAGTCATCAGAAGCCGGCCAAGCGCGCAAGATTTTGACTTGTCGCTCGCGCTTGCACAAGGTTCGTCTGAAAGTTGAAGTGAAAAGAGCAAATATTTGCTGTTTTCAAAACCCTACTGGGCCGTATGTAACCTTCTTCGAAAAGGAAAAGCTTGCCTGGCAAGATTTTGTTGTCCAGTATGGCATTTTTGGACCATGGGGTATCCTAAAGTACTTAAAAAAGGCTTGGAAAAGAACCTTCACGAAGCGTTTTCAGACATAAATTTAAAAAAAAACGCAAACTTGTCCAAACCAACAGGAGACATTGTACACCAACCTATGCAGCACCCGAATTGGGGTGTGCTGTTGAATCGCAAATTCTCCCAATGCACATAATGCGGACAGCTGCGACTCCGACACTGAAACATCACAGTAGCACAACGCGGTGTATTGCTTGCGTTTCTCTGAAAGGAATTCAGGGTTATTCGCAGTTTGTTTGCCACAAATACATGGACAAACTATCCACACGAGCGGTGAAATTCTAGTTCGGTCTCATGAACGAATGTTTTTCTCGGCACGCACGTCGACAAACCGAAGCAAAGCCAAAGTGGCCTGGTATTCACCTCAGCGGGCACTGCGACATTGCGTCAGAGTCGGAGTGGGCCCGAGGCGAGCCAGTGCGTGACCAGTATTTGGGTTCAGATGGCGCAGTTTTTGAAAAACTCCTTTTACCTAGTGCTTGTTTTATTTTTTGAACCTCATTTTTTTGTCCTTGCACATTGTGCTTGCCTGATTTTTTTTGTTGGCTTTCTGTTTACCTGTTTGCGTTCACGCACACACCAGAATTCAATGAAAATGTTTGAAAAGTTGACGTTCGGGTTTAGAACCTGAAATTAACTATGCGACAGCGAATTTGGAAATTTACTATATCAATAGCTGGCCGATTTTGGGGTATTGGTACAGAGATTAAAATTAGGGGCATAGAAATAGGCGAAAATTGTGCCAAAATAGGCATTAAAAAGGGTAGTTTTAACAGCCGTCTCGACACTAAAATCAACACATGTAGGGACATGGTAGACATAGAGATAGATAGCTGTGTTTGGGGGCGCGTACGGATTTTTTCGGTAGGCGTACAAAGATAGCTGACCGAGGTCTCGGGGGTATTGGCCCCATAGCCCAACTGCATCACTCGTTCGGCCTGGTTTCAACGACGGGCGAGGTGTCGCTTTTATTTTGCGGGGAAACGCAGAAAAACCAGCCTGCACGCCTCAAGAACCGATATCGAAAAACTCCCAAGTTTGTGGAAATCTGGTTCAGTCGGTTTTGACCCAACAGAGCGAAATGCATTACGCACCTTGTTCGCCAGCCTTCAGCGTTTCTAAGGCCTTACGTCCGCATCGTTTCATCGTGGTGACCCGGATGTCCCGCGTCGACGCATTCACCCTGCCCAGGGCTGCGTCAAATGTGTCCGGCACAGCGCGACATTGCAACAGCTCAATCGCGAACGGACGGCCATCGCCTAGCATACGAACGTCGATGTCTTCGCGACCCGACGCGCTACAATTATTAAAAATCCAGCCGATTTTCGACACCTTTTTACGCAGCATTTTTTGCCATTGTTACCAGTTCGTTGTGCCAATAAGAACTTGAAATCAGCCAGTGGCTCATTTTATAAGAAAAGATCTGATTTTAATCTGATCTGATCTGATAAAAATTGTTAACATTTATAAAAAAAAACTAAATAAAACACTGCTACACACTCCTTTAACGCACAGTTTCAGGTGCGTCTCGCACGTCGCCATTTCTCATCTTGTCGTCGAATATATTTTTTAAACTCCCACCGGGCATATGAAACAGATCAGTTTGCAACTGAAACGTTGACATTTTCTGGTACAGCTTGCACTATACTAGCGGAAAAACCGGTTTTTTATATTTCGCGGGAAAAAAACCGAAAAAAACCCGAAAAAAACCATAAAGAACCGCAGCGTATAAGGATATGGGAAGCCCAAATAAGGTATTTTTGATACATAGTAATGTTAGCACAGACACTACAGTGGTGCCTATGGGTGTTTTTGATGCTTATTGTGACTAAAATAGTTGAAACAAGCCACATTGACATCGCCCGCGCTTGGCCAAAGTTGTTCTGAACAAAAATATTTCCCAACTTCTGTCAAAAATTGGAAAATTTCGTGAAAAAAGACCGATGTTTCCCGGAGGCCGAGTTTTTTTCGGTTTTTTTTCACGTCCTCGATGGACCCGGTTTTTTTCGTTTTTTTTCGGCTTTTTTCGTGAAAAAAAAACGGTTTTTTTTCATCCGCCAGTATAGCTTGCACCGAGAAAAATAAACGTCGCTTTGGATTGAACTTTGACATCGTTCGACTTTGTCTTGGCTAACCTCTTTGAATAAGTCAAAAATACTTGGGAACTGACTGATACTTTGATTTCGTCAAGAGTCAAACTTGCGCTTTGTGCAATAATGACCTAGCACAATACCTTAGCACAAGTTTTTCGCTGGTCAAATCAAAATTGGAAATCGGGGTTGTCTGTCAGCAAATCTCGAGACAAACTCTTTGAAATTCGCTTGGCAAGCCCAAATCAGGCCTGCATCGATCATCAACCTTGCCTTGTACATGTGGCCAGTGTTGGAGGTGGGGGGGGGGGTTGGGGGGGTTGCCCCCCCCAGTACAGTAGGTATCCCCCTCGCCTGGTACAGTAGGTATCCTCCCCGATGTCTGGCATGGTACAGTAGGTATCCCCCCTATTTTCACCCCGGTACAGTAGGTATCCCCCCGATTTTGCCCCAAAAGTGCCAATTTTTGACCAAAATGCCCAAAATTAGTGTAAAATCAGTGGTTTTTGCCTCAAATTACCCAAAATTCGCGCGCTACGCGCGCAAATACTACGTTTTCACACGATTCCACACATAATAAAAACATTAAAAATTTTCACCCCAAAACCTAACCCCCCAACCCCCCCAAACCCCCCCCTAGGTACATAACCCCCCCAGGCCATCGGCTTTGGTACAGTAGAGTAGGTATCCCCCCCTCTCCGAGCGCGGTACAGTTGTAGGTATCCCCCCCTCCAGAGTACCTCCAACACTGCATGTGGCGGGTGACTGATCCAGAAAAAACCAGGACAGGAAACCAGGTTTTGTATTTATTTTCCATTCCCGCAGCTTGCACACCCTGTTTTGTATCTATTTTAATGTCCGTAAACGCCACACCCGGTCTTGTAATTATGCTTCTTTCACTTAATCCTCTTATTTATGTATTATTGAGTTGGTGCCGACGCAATAAACAACTGATCCAGAAAAAATATCAAAAAACATGGTGCTACTCACAGAAACCGGTACGAATCAAATTGAAAGGCACTTTTCAATGGTTGAGCAATCAAATCGGCAACACAATTGCCTGAATCGACAAGGCGATTGGACACTTTTGTTGCATCACAGGATTCAACCTCAGCTCCCTCAAGCCAGGGCGTTTGCGGTAATGAGCGGCTGAAACGGATTACAAAACAAAACAATACAATTTCAGCCGGCAACTTATTTATTTTTCCACCATTTATTTTTCCAATTTCCACCAACCTATATTTGCAATATCGCCCGGCCAGACAGACGGGGTCGCGTGCGATGCTCACATCGAAATCGACTTTCAAACAATTCGGCACGGCGAGATCAAATTTCTCCGCTTGATCGACGTCGAGAGAGTCAATTCTTGAAAGAGCCTGCAAGATATACGCAAGTTTTCAGAAACTCGACCAAAGCAATGCAACGAAAATTTATAAAAGCTTTATAACATTACGTGCCTCTTTTCGGGTCATTCCAGCTGATGTTGCGTCATTTGAGCCTGAGCTCAAGCTCAATCTCGGCTTCTTGATATTCGGCTCATCCTCAGCAGTTTTTCCTTCATCATCCTTGACATATTTTGTGAACAAACGAATATTCACAGTGAGATCTGATTGCGTCGAATTTACTGGCAACTGTTCGCGTGCGGCCAGAGTGAACAGAGTTTTGGTGAAGAGTTCGCGGAGACGATTGCGAATTTTACTGTCGCTTTCGCACGTCGGCAGCTGCGAACGAAGATCGACAACAGCCTGAAGGTGAAAGGCAATTTTGAGATTAACGGTTGTTACTGAACCCAGTTCCTCTCCCTCCAGTCTCCAGTGTCTCCCGCAAAAAAAAACAGAAAAGATGGGGAACGGGGCAAGGAGACCGAGACCGACCTGTCTCAAACTGCACTCTGCAGGCTGCGAAATTTGCACCATCAATCCTTGAACATTGCGATACGCCCGCAGTGCTTTCAGTGCAATCGAACAACATTGAGTGACAAAATCGCCATCAGCAAGGCCGAAACAAACAGAGCAATATTGGCGCTCGGTTTTGATTTCATCATCATTTCCAGGCGCTGTCTTTTCGCATTTCGTCGCTGGCGACGAAGCCCCATCGTTGGCACAAACGTCACAAATGACGGTTTGGGATTTCATTGCTATATCTGCAGAGCAGAGGTCGCAATCGGGCCGGCCCGACCTCGGGCCGGGCCGGGCCGGGCCGGGCCGAGCCGGGCCGGGCCGCGATTTTGGGCTTTTGGCTCGGGCCGGGCCGGGCCGGAGATTTGGAGGGTCGGGCCGGGCCGGGCCGGGCACCCCGGCCCGAAGCTTCTGAAGTGACTTATTTTACTGAAAAAGTAGGGGTTTTTTTGTCCAAAATACTAAAATTTCTGACGGATTCAGCAAGTAAGTGATCAGCATTGTCCAGTCGTGTGGCTACCCAGGCGTGCAATCAACCTACTGTACCACCAGAAAGGCCTGAAATCAACCTACTACCTACTGTACCGACCGGCCGAGCTAGGGGGGAACAAAATTTTTTATGTCCAAGTTTAGATGAAAATGTACTCTTAAAACCCTCAAAATTTTTCGATTATTTGGAATGAAAAATATGGATTTTATACCATTTTGAGCCAAAAATAGCAACCTACTGTACCAGCCGGGGGGCGGCGACCTACCTACTGTACCAGGATGGCGCGTCATCTACCTACTGTACCTAGGGGGGGACCCCCCAGCCACACCATTGGTATTGTCTATCTGGCGACTTTTTCATGGAAAACAATGAAATTTCAACAAAAAAATTGATTCAAAAATCGCAAAAATTATGACAAAAATTGGGTTAAAATCTGACCCAAAAATTCGGGCCGGGCCGGGCCGGGCCGGATATTTGGGGGTTCGGGCCGGGCCGGGCCGGAGATTTGGGGGTACGGGTCGGGCCGGGCCGGGCCGGGCCGGAGATTTGGGGGCTCGGGCCGGGCCGGGCCGGCCAAACCCGGCCCGATTGCGACCTCTGCTGCAGAGACACCGGAAACCTTTCGTTGCTGAGTTTTTGGATTTTGAAAAATTTTCAGAATTGTTCAATCTCAATGCCAGTTTTGAATTTTGAAATTTTTGTTCGAAAATTTTCTCTTTTTATTCATAGCTTCCGGTTCTGCAGCCGGTTCCGGTACACGAAGGAAGGCGCATTCACTGACGATGCCCTGGTGCACCATTCGGCTGTTAATGCATCACTAGAGATCGAGCAATGTAGACCCGCACTATTTTAATGTTTCCAACATAGGGAGGAAAAGATATTAGGATCGGGCCGGGATTTTGGACTTTTGGCTCGGGCCAAGGCGGCCCGGAAGTTTGGAGGTCAAGCCCGGCCCGGCCCGAATTGCTCACATTTCAAGCCAAAACCGCCTTTTTTTGACCAAAAATCTCCAAAAAAATTGCGCTTAGCACAGAGTACCTGCACATTTTTTGTGGGACCCAAATGGACCCGGTTCACAGAGACGAATCACAAACACATAAACACGCTTGCCCACGAAAAGTTTTTGAAATTTTGGCTTTTTCTGAGCATTTTTGCCTTTGACCCCAAAATCGGGCCGGGGCGGGCGGGGCCGAGGTTACCCGGCCCGATCTATAGGTATTGGTAGCACAATGGCTATATAAGAATTCATCAAAATCCATCCTGATTTTCACGTTCAGTCACTCTTAACTACTGTGCTATTTGTGATTCTCACAAAACATTTTCAGCTGAAAATAATCCAGCAGATCAACCACGTTGCCGCAGGTCTGAAACATTCTCTTTACTACGTGTTTTCTGTGCGATCACGCAACGCAACGTCATTGCCCCGTCACTGTCCCTCTTTACGATTCAGGAAAAAAAGTTGACCAATTCTTATAAAGTCATTGTGCGACCAATACGCGTGGTGTCGTGGAAGATGCGTGATAGGTCTTGAAAGGGATATTGGTATGTCATGCCCGCAACGAAGGGTGATTATCCACTCTGTAAACACACGTAACCGTATCCGCTGTTTGCTACCATTTACCCGCCCTTATTTTTTGTTTCCATAACTGAAGTATCTCATTTTGCGCATCGGTTTTCGAAACATCGGTCACAAACTTTCATTTTGTTCAAATTTTGTTCCAATATGCTGGTAGAATTCGCCGTTGCTGTCTTACGGAAAACTTTTCTTTGCCACAACCAAGGTGCACAGTGATGTCTCCGGCTCTTTTCCTCGTATTTCTGGTTCTCTGACATAGAACAAAGAATATTGCGCCAGAAATATTTCCAAGTTTGGCTTGAAGTCTCTTTTGGAGGGCAATAATTGGCCAGAGGTGTTCGCACCGACGAGGCCTGGCACCTCGGTGTGTGAAAACAGGCCGAATCGGACAAAACTCACTGCTGTTACGTTTATTGTGTACAGATGGAGTTGGTTCTGGTTCTGATTTTCCTACATAGAAAGTCGTACATACAAAAAAAGAAAACATAAAAAAACCAGAACCAGCCCCGAAGACCTTTTGAAAAACTTCGTCTCTTCGCGTGCAAAGAGTCATTGCTCAAGCTTTGACGCATTACACATCTTTTGGGCGAAATATTTTCAGACAAAAAACCGGCTGCTTCTGTTCATCAGATGTAATCCGTATTCACAGGCAAGCCACTAAACCAGCACTTTGTGCCCCGGTCTTTGCAGCGCAAACAGCAGCGCTGCTGGGCCTTTAAGATCGCAAAAGAACAAAAAAGCGCAGAGGATTGAAAATGCCAATCAGCGAAAACTGTGCAAAAATCTGTTTTCGTTGCGAGCGCTCTGCACCTGACCAAACTTTGGAAGGATTTTTTGCCGGCAGAAAGTTTTGCTCAAACCAGTTCTTTGGGTCGGTCGAAGCCTTTGGCGACAAAGCCTCACTTTGATGGCGCATAAACTTGGTGATCGGCTGGGTGCGGCATTGCATCCGGCGAACACGAACTCTCTTGACCATAAAAAAACTATTCATCCGTTGATGAGTTTTGAAAAAAAAACATGTTATAATAATGCTTGACGTAACGAAGGCTTATTATGCGCACATAATTTTGGTCGGCCAGCAAATTGGTTAACTTTTCCGCCGAAGTTGTGGAGTTTCCTTGGTTTCACGGTGATTCGGGTAAAGTGAGAACCAAACAGCACAGCTCTGTCAAACGAACTCGTGATGACTTGCTCTTTTTAGGTCCGGTGGTTTACGAGCTGGTAGAACTTTTCCGCAAGAATGAAAAAAGTTTAGGAAAGCGCCGATTTTCAAAAGTACAGAATCAGAAAACGAACGCTTTGGGATAAGAATTTTGTTGAAGTTTTATTTTGCATTTTGTTCCCCACGCACTGACCAAGCGTGCCCTACGATCAGAAATACACATACGGTAGAGTACGTAGTTATACATATAGAAATCATTCAGCAGGTATTTTTGCACATTTTCAAATTTCAGAAAAAACTCGCGAAAATCACAGGATGGCGTTGCGAGACAATCCGAATTTCGTGCGCGCCAAACCGTTTCTGTGGCTGTTCATCCCCATTCTTATATTCATCATCTACATTTTGGTGGGTAGCGCCGTTTTCATCACCATCGAAGGCAAAGCACATGACGAACGCGCCAGGGCCGAAGTGGCTGAGCATTTGAGAGTTCGTTTTGTTTTATTCATATTTGTAGATTTTGTCATTTTCATCATCACAGTGGGTTTGTAGCTGAGCACACACAGTCGTATGAACTTTGAAGGCAAATCAACTGTTCCGGACTTGGCATGGCCATAGGCAAATTTTGCTTGAGCTTAAAATACATATTGGTCGCACAATGACTATATGAGAATCCACCCAAAATTTTTCCTGAATTGACAAGCCAGAAAATTCAAATTGAGATTGAGCGCCAACGTGTAATTACACACAAGGTATGCAGTAAGCGAAATGTTTCAGAGATTAAAAACGTGGTTGACTGGCTGGTTTATTTTCAGATGAAAATGTTTTGTAAGAAACACAAATAGCGCAGTGGTTTAGCGTGGCTCATCGTTGGAATCCTGAAAGTCAGGGTGGTTTTGTATGGATTCTCATATGGTCATTGTGCGACCAATAGCTCAACAAAACTTTCCCCAATGCTATGGTAAATCAATGCCAAAGTGGATTTGCCTTCAAAGTTGATATACGGCCCAGAGAGTTCGCTCACGTGGCCATCAGGTGCATTCGCACTGACGGTGACCGCCCGTCTGCGAGAAAATGGTCGCACGGGGACACATGTTGTGCACATTGGGAACATTGAGAGTCTCACTATTGAGGCGTGTTTCAAGTGCCCCATAAGGACGGGTGCATACTGCATAGCACCTGCATGGGGTGTGTTGATTTTCCAACCATTAAGGTGGAGTTATACTTGTCCATTTTGGGCTTGTAGACAATGAGGACAAATCTTTGTTTGAATCATATTTTGAGATAGAGTTGGGGCACTAATTTCGACCAGCGTAAAAGTTGTTCCCCTGCACCAAATGAACAACTTTTACGCTGGACGAAATTTGTGCTATAACTCTATCACAAAATATGATTATAACAAAAATTTGTCCTCATTGTCTACAAACCCAAAATGGACAAGTATAACTTCAGCTTTACGTTTTTCTCATCTACGCAGGCGCACCAGACCGCGCTGGACAGTTTGACGGAAAAAGCGATCTCGCTGAATTGCGGAGACCGACGGCGTAGCTCGACGTGCCGACAAGCGTTTGGCTCGATTCTCAGGGTTGGATTTCAAAACTAATCTTAAATAAAATTTCCATTATACTTTTAATGATTTTTGCAGTTTCAAATGATCTTATACATGCAAATTTTCAGCAAATGGAGGCTGACATGGATGTGGATTTGATTGCCGAACCAAACCCGTGGACATATCCGGCCGGCCTGATATATTCTCTGGAGATATTGACCACAATCGGCCATGGACAAGTGGGTTTGGGTGAATTGTGTGAACTTCACAAAAGCAAAATTACGCTCATCGGAGGTCCTTTTTAATGCCACCTGTTTGACCTGTTTTGGAAGATTGGACCACCACAGACCCAACTAATACCATATGTCAGCGTCAACCAATTGTTTTCTTTATCACTTGTAGTTGTACGCCGCAACAACCCTGGGTCAAGTGATTACGGTGGTGTACGCACTGATCGGTATCCCAATCACTCTGCTCACAATTTGTGTCATCGGTCAATGTCTCTATTCGGCTATTGATTGGTTCAGAGTGAAAATCGTTGCGCGGTTGGTTGGTGGACAGCTTTAGTGGAAGTGCCCACAATGCTGAATACTCTATGTGAATTGTATAGTCCCAACCACGAGCTTATGAGACGACTACTTTTAAGGTTGACTTGTGCAGATCCGATCTGCAAAGCAAGCTTTAAAAAAAGTCGTCTCATGAGCTCGTGGTTGGACTTTACAACGTGTTTTTGGTGCGTCCGCTTATTTCACAGAAACAGAGACGGCGCACCAGGTCATCGTCAGGGCAAATGAGCCAGATGGCAACCAAAATACACGTTTGACAATTTTTGAGTTTGACATTTTTTTTCAAATAAAGTACACCAACAAATCGCCGCACAGATTTTCGACCGAAGCGAGTCGCGGTGCGATCTTTGTGCCGGTATTGTTTGCGTTGCTGGTATTTTCGATCCTATTGGTGTTGGTCGCACTGTTGAACTGGGGAGTCGCACAACATGACCGGTGGGAGGACGAATGGTCGTTCTGGGCGGTTTGTTCATTTTTCTTGTCATTTATTTTTGTTCATTTTTCTTGTCATTTATTTTTGTTCATTTTTCTTGTCATTTATTTTTGTTCATTTTTCGTTATGTCCAGGACCGCATAAACGGCAAACCGCAAAAGCCGAACATTAATAAAAGCGCAAACATGCGACTTTCGGCACCTGTACAAAAAACTTATGGTCATCGGAGCGGTCTTGCCTTGATCATTACGTTACGGATTTAAATCGCGGATTAAAATGCTTTGTATTGCGGATTTTGCTCGTGCCGGTGCAGGCGATTTCGACCAGCGTGAAAATAAACTTTACACTGGTCAAAATTGTTAGCTTCTATACAGAGCTTTGAACACAAAAACTGAGAAAGCAGCAACGTTGCCAAGGCAGATTCCGATCACCAGTTTGATATTACAGCCCGTAATAATGCAAATGATGTGACGTGATGTGAGTAGTCCTACATTTATCCCACTTTGCAGGCATTCTATTTCACGTTCATTTCGTTCACCACGATTGGATTCGGTGATCTGATCCATTTGAATGAAGCTGTCATGATCGCCACCCTTCTGGTGGTGGTTCTGGCTGCATCGGTGTTTGTGCCCGTGCTCAATGCGCTATACGAACAATGCTGGCTGCTGTGGAAGGTTGGGCTTGGCTATACAACTTTGTGGAGAAATTTGGTTTTAATCTTACTCTTACCAACAAGTCACAGTGAAGTCGTTTGTTTCGTGTTTGTGTGAACTCTGAGCCGCCACACCAAACGTATGCTCCCGGAAGGACTCGAACCTCCGACCTCCTAGCCACCAGGCCTGGATAGCCAGTTGCTCTACCCAGTGGTTTTTTTTTTAAAAAAATTTTTTTTTTATTAAAAAAATTTTTTAAAAAAAAAATCGTTCCAAAAGTTAAAAAAAAAATTTTTTTTATTATTTCAAAATTCGAAAATTTCTCTATTTTTTTGCTCTAAAAGTGCTATTTTTTGCATAAAAATTGCTACTGTTAACATCACCCGACCCTACCATGAGTGTATTGGGTGCCATAATCGTTGTTTTGTGGCATCTAGACATAGTGTACACACTCACATGGCCTCTCATATGATTACACATGTACATGTGACTGGGTGGGCATGCATTTATCCATGCAACAGACCCGAAAGCAGTGATTCGGTGTGATATTCACTCTATATTTACACTGTTTGTCACATATTTGCATTGGTCGTGTACCAAGAGGCAATAGTTTCACCCAAATTTACCGTCTTGAGTGTCACAAAGCCACACCAAGGCACCCACAACACGTGGGGGAATTGTACGGGTGTGTACCTGACTACTGTTGGTACTCATTGACCATTGTTTAGTATTGTTTTCGTGTCGTGAGTGCTTTATATGCACTTATCACACGTTATGGAAGAAAAATGCCACTATTTTTTGCTTTAGCGCTCATTTTTTTCGTTTCTGGCAGTTTTTGGCTGGAATAAAAAAAAAATTTTTAAATTAAAAAAAAATTTTTTTTTTTTAAAAAATGGGGTTTGAATAAAAAAATTTTTTTATTAACCACTGGCTCTACCAACTGAGCTACGGGAACACGGTCTGGCTGCGGCTCAAAGTGGCACTTATAGTCCGTCCACCAGCTCATGGCACTTCGTGTTGCTGCTATCTGGTTTGTTCCCTTCCTCCACGTTCTAATGAAAGAGAAATTGAGTGTGACCGATTGCGCAAAAAAACTAAAAAAACAACCAAATGTGTCGAAAAAGATTGAATTCGATCAAATTTAAAATTAAATTAAATTAAAATCGATAAAACACGTCGATCTCATAAAAACCACAATCTAGCTAGGAGCAAAAATAATTTTTTTCGGAAACTCAATTTCTCTTTTATTAAAACGTGGAGGAAGGGAACAAGTTGGCCAGCAGCATCACAAAGTGACATGAGCTGATGGACGGACTATACATATATCCATGCAACCGTGCAGACACACACTGCTTTGCACGCCACACGCTACACGTTGCGTTGGCTAGCAGACTTCCAGTCCACATTTGTTATCTTGCAAATTGATCAGCGTAGAAGTTGTCCCCGGACGGACCCACCTCACCTCCTTTTAGTCGAACTTAATAAACTAATTCCTAAACTCAAAATAATCACCATGATTGTCTCATGGCCACAAAACACGTGGTCTAGCCCGTGTGCCTGACTATGATGTCAGAGAAGTATTACATAGTACACATCAACCCTTCTGAGGTAGCACTTAGTCACCCTTTCATCTTGGTGTTTCAGCAGCCCAGCCAGCACCACCAACTGACCGTGACCACCACACACACAACTCACACGACCACTGAGGCCTGATTGGCTCCCTAGCTAATGTTTCACTGATTTTGCCGGCATTTTACGCGACAAACTAAAGTTGTATTCTGAAGTCTCTTGCCGTATCTTCGCTTTCTCTGTTTTTTTTTAAATTTTGGCTCCCTTCAAATGGCAGTCCATAATCCGATCGAATCTGATAGATGGATCATACATTGATGTTGTTGAATTGGATCTGTCTTGCCCACTAACCGCTGATGTTTCATCACTGATCACGAAAATCGATGTTGGTACTATATATAGTGTTTCCTTTTTATGCAAGTCCAAGGAAACAAGCTACCCCACGTTATAACTCAACTCCAGTTTGGGGTCGAGATTTCAGAAACCAATGAAAGAGATTAAGAATGTGTCCTTGTTAATCCAAGCACGCCACTCAGCAGCAAACATGGTGAAATGTTTCATTGACATGCTGGCAGAGCACACGCACAAAGCTCACAGCGAGCGTGTGAAACATTGTTGTTGTTAGATTCCACAGGCAAACTTTGACACGTTTTTTCCAGCTGCCAGATTTCCAGATTGAATCGAAATTGTAATCTCGACCTCAACTAGAAGTTCAGTTATAACACGGGCCCGCGTGTTTCCTTGGACCAAGAAAAACAGGAAACACTATACGTAGTCCTGTTTGATACTTGAGACCTGTTGTATTCGGGCTGATTCTTTGGTCGTCATCGCATCCAGCCATACCAACCAAGCAGTCCTGAATAAACGCGAGGAGATACATTGATCTGTACCATACATAAAAATAAAGGCAAACTACGCCAACATGAGCCCGATTTCGGGGTATCGTGGGTAGCAAAACGAAAAGAAAGAGAAAATCCCCATGCACCACGTTGTATTCATTGGCTAGGTCAGCAGCCACGTTGTTTGAATGTTTCACCAAAGCTGCCACCTCCGAAATCGCTCTCGTGCTGGCGTAGTGTAGTGTTTCCTTTTTGTGCAAGTCAAAGGAAACAAGCTACCCCACGTTATAACTCAACTCCAGTTTGGGGTCGAGATTTCAGAAACCAATGAAAGAGATTAAGAATGTGTCCTTGTTGATCCAAGCACGACACTCAGCAGCAAACATGGTGAAATGTTTCATTGGGTGGAATTTTCGAAACGGTGTAAAGGTCAGTTGGGCGTTAAGGTCGGCGTAAAGTTCGGTCGAAAGCTCGGTCGGCGTAGCTCGGTGTAAACGTGAAACTTTGCCGGTTATTAACGTGGAATGTTTCAAGTTTACACTGAGGTCTATCACACTGAGCTGTCGACCGAGCTTTCCACCGACCTTTACACCCAACTGACCTATACACCGTTTCGAAAATATCACCCATTGACATGCTGGCAGCGCACACGCACAAAGCTCACAGCGAGCACGTGAAACATTGTTGTTGTTAGATTCCACAGGCAAACTTTGACACGTTTTTGCCAGCTGCTTGATTGAATCGAAATTGTAATCTCGACCTCAACTAGAAGTTCAGTTATAACACGGGCCCGCGCGTTTCCTTGGACCAAGAAAAACAGGAAACACTATACATACGTATTATAATCCGTAACGTTGATGAACAGCGTTGAACACATGAATGTAGCCTCTGAATATGGTCTTGTACATGTTTGTGCGCTGCTTATGCCTGTTGTATCGTGCTTCACATAGGATGTGCCTTATTGCTACTGCCACGATTGGATCAGTGATCCGCTAAAAAGGTTAGCACTGTTATTATCTTTATTATTGTCCAGTAAGTAGTGCGATTTTTGTATTCTTTTCTTGTTGTTTGTGTTTTTGATATTTCTGACTCGCCCTTGCCTTTCGAAACGTGCTTTTTCGGGTATAATCCCTGTTTCTAATCAATTGCGTAGTTGCTGAAACGAGTGAAATGCTGGTAATTTTAGGCGTGTTTTTATATCATTATTAATTACACTTTGCAAAATGTTACAATTTTTTCAACATTTTTCATATTTTTTAAGAGAACGGTTCTATTGTGTTGTATATGTATTCAATATCATGGTTTTATACAAAAATAATTACATGATGCCAGGCGTGACCCGTCACTAACGGCACAAACTTTTTTAGCCATTCAGACTCAAAAGTTACTCTGTTGGAGTTGACGATCGGAAAACACAAAATATTCAGGTTGCCATTGTGAGACAAATGGAATTGCGTTGCATATTGCGCACATCTTTTGGACGAAAGACAACAGCTGCCTCAGGTAGTTCTGCAGATGCAAAATATGTCAGCCAGCGGACGCGTGCTTTGTTGTGGCGTCTCTACAAGGTCTGAACACTTGTGTTGTCTTCAAGAACCCACAAACAAAGGCGCGCAGGCTTGAAAATGTGACAAGCAGCAAAAACTTCGTCAACAATCTGTTTTCGCTTGGAGCATAGGGCATGGGCACCTGCCCGCCCATCTAGCGTGGTATGTACACACTATTGTCTGCAAAAAAACTTTGCTCAATTCGAGCTTTTGGCGACAACGCCTGCTTTGTTTGCCTTGTCCAAGTCTTGTTTGTCGAACTTGGTGATCGATTCGGCCCGACATTGCGCACGGCGAAAACAAACTCTCTACCAAAAAAGTGGTCAGGCGGATAAAACAATGCAGTCGAGTTTAAAGTAAAGGCAACGCCAGATTTCGAGCTCGATTTCGGTGGTGGGCCACTTGCAAACCGCAAAGAAAGAGAAAATACTCAAGCGCCACGTTATTACGTTCACAAGTCAGGAGCCACTTCTGAATGTTTCACTAATTCACCACCTCCGAAATCGGGCTCGTGTTGGCGTGGTGTTATTATACAAAGTGTACTCAAAGTGAATGCTTATTATGCTTTGGGATTCGTGCACGGAATCCCCCGAACTCGGGAGGGACTTTTTATCTTGAGACTTTTAAACGGCGACACGTGGTTTTAGTTGTGTGAAGAAACTTGCATGTCCGAATGTAACTTTTTTTTGATCTGCTAAATGATGGACCCCTGATTGTGAGACCAGTTTGGTTTTGTACCTCAAGCACACATAGGAAAAAAATGGTAGGCTTTTCAGCACTGTCATCATTCGTTATAAAAATTAGGCACCGGTCAAAAAGTATGCATTGGGCGAATAAATGCTAAAACATGATCGTTAAAAAAATCCACAATGTTGGCGCAGCCTTGGCTATTTCCCTCCCGCAACGCACACACAGAGCAGAGTACCAGTTTTTATTTTACTCACAGCAGTGTCAGTGGCAAAGTGAGTCAAATTGATGTGATCTCATCATCGAAGGGAATGATGTTACATGATCAACGGAGCTGTGAGCCAATCTTTGTCTGTTTAAATGTTTGGCCGGCCATTCGAAATTTCGCGACTGTTACTGGTAAATCACCAGTTTAGTTGAAATCAAAGCCGATATTTGTGAAACTTTTCAACTGATTGCCTGCGCTGGAATCACTTGGCACATGCAATTTTTGGATTGAAATTTGGTCGTGCTTAACACACATGGTCATGAGGTGAATTCCACAGTGAATATTCAAAATAGTGAACAAAATGATGTGTCCCGATTTATTCACCACATACATTTAGATACTGCATCAGAATTCAGACAAATAAAGTTGAACGTAAAAATCAAACAACGTCAATTTCAGCTGTTTCCTTTCAACGAAGGGGCACGAGCTGGACTGATCCTGGTCGCACAATGACCATATAAGAATTCATCAAATCAATCCTGATTTTCACGTTCAGTTACGCTTAACCACTGTGCTATTTCTGATTCTCACAAAAAATTGTCAGCTGAAAATAATCTAGCAGAGCACCCACGTTGCTGCGGGTCTGAAACATATTTTGGTGACTGCATGGTTTGTGTGTGATCGCGCAACGCAACGTCACTGCCCCGTCACTTTCCTGCTTCACGATTCAAGAAAAAAACTGACCAATTCTTATAGAGTCATTGTGCGACCAATACATGTAACAACATCTTTTCATAACCAACAAAAACAAATCCAACATTTGTTCACCACTTAGAGGTTTCACAATTGAATGAGGTCGAGCTGCAGTCCGCTTTTTCGACATTATGGGTGATATTTTCGAAACGGTGTAAAGGTCAGTTGGATGTAAAGGTCGGTGGAAAGCTCGGTCGACAGCTCAGTGTGATAGACCTCGGTGTAAAGTTGAAACATTTCACGTTAAGAACAGGCAATGTTTCACGTTTACACCGAGCTACGCCGACCGAGCTTTCGACCGAACTTTACACCGACCTTTACGCCCAACTGACCTTTACACCGTTTCGAAAATTCCACCCTATGACATACCAAATATACGTCCAGCACTATTAAAACGATATGTTTTTGTGTAACACAAAAAGTTCTCACTTTGCCTAAACCAGTTCAACTTTGGTATCATTCCTGACACTCTTCAAGAATTGCATGAACCCAGTGCCACCTGTCCCGATTTCGCTGAGAACGGTGTTTCGGTCCGTCTTGTCCTTAGATTTCGGCAGCAAAATAAATTTGGCAGCCGTGTTTACGTGATCAGAGCGGAACGCGCGCAATTCAGCCACACAATTTGAATACGCACGCTCAAGTTCTGCGTCGGGATCCTTGGCGAGTAGACGTTTCAATCCACTCGTGGTCGCGATCCAGTGCAACAGAGCTCGATGCTCCCTTAACATGTAGTGACGTTGGGCAAGTAGAAAGTCCCGGTCTGAGCCGGAATGCTCAATGCCAAACAAGGCGTCCAGAGTCTGCACCGTGCACGACTGCGCAGCTGAACCACCAGTGTAGGGACGGGGGGACGAGTTGGGGATACCTGGGAAGCAGGATCAGTTCAAATGTTTCAGATCAGTGATGTCTAACGCGAGCAGAAAACAAGCTCATGTGTCTCTTTTTGATGTCATTTGGTGCATTCGCAATGACAATGACCTGGTGCACCGCACTTCGTGAAAAGAAAACACAATTCAAATCAAATTGTGAAGCCAATTAGGAAAAAGGTTGACACAGATACATAGTTTACGATGTTCTGCAAGAAACCTCTTCTGTCGGCACTAAAATGGTGATGCAATGTGCATTTATCGAAACATCAGCGGATCAGTTTGCATGAAAGCGCGGTATCCCCAAACAACAACATGGCCATTTCAGCAGTATATATGCTTGCATTTACACTTTGACAACGAAAGAAAGCCAAATTTGCACAGAAATCACACTTTCACAAACCTTCATACCAAAGTCCACCCCATTTCTCATACTTTCCATGCGTGTACCCAGCCAAGTAGGGCCGCACATCGTGAAAGAACACTTCACCCGTCAAATGAGCGCTCATTTCAGCCAGTGTGCGTCGCATACGCTCGATGCATGATTGGATTACGGTAAGTCGATGCGTGACAAATGCTGTGATGGACTCGACGCGGTTGTGACCTGTGAAAGCGGCATTGGTTATTTCGAACTTCGAACTATTTGCGGCTTTCTAGATTATTGAGGTGCATTCGCTCCCTGACGATGACCTGAAGTCTTACGCTGGAGTGTTTGTCACCTTGGTTACTGTCTGGTGACGAGGTTTGAGAGTAAGGTATTTCGATATTTTATAAACACTTTCGACCAGCGTAACCTGAAGGCCCGTGAGCGCATTTTACGCTGGTCAACCTGCCGTGACCACTCATGTGGTCCAGTCTCAACCGACATTCGGGTCCCTCATTTTGTGTCCGGACGGGCCTGAATCATTCTCGAACTGATCTGAAGCTTCGTGACCCAAACGACTACGGGCGGATAAATATGGACAATGTGCCTGTTACCAACCATTTATTCCATTCTTTATTTCTTGTTGTTGTTGTTGTTGTTGTTGTTGTTGTTGTTGTTGTGTTGCCAGCACGATATCAACGCACGCTTCCAAGGCCGGCGCAAAATCCAGTTCGATCTGACACGTTATCAAAAAGAACCAATCGTTGCCGTAGTTGCGCGTGAAGCGGCCGGAAATCAATTGCAGATCTGCTGCGCGATATGTTGAAGAACACTTCTCCGTGTTGTTGTTGTTGTTGTTGTTGTTGTGTTCTATTGGAGCGTAATTTGCCAGACACATGGACGAATGGTTACAAATTGGTGGCAGGTCACCAAGTCGACGTGATATTGCGTCAAATGGGATTGACAGCTGGGATGGCAGGGATGGCACCACCTGAAAGGCGCAATATTTTCAAAACACTTAGATGGGGCAAACAAACGGTGGACGACAGATACAGCAGTGTGATGTAATCTCTTGGACACACATACTTTGTTGCGGGCCCAGCCCATAAGCAAGTTCAAGGCCAACTGTCTCGTGTGAACCCCTTCCCACTTGACATCGCTAATTTCTAATCCCTCGCACACTTTTGCCGAACGCAGAATGCCGTGGGCAAGGATTAGAATAAACAACCTATTACATATATGTGGTTGGTTGATGATGTTTCAATGACTATGAACACGGTATCACAAACGGAAGACTCTTCCCGCAGACACAAACATCAAAACTTTCGCTCACTCACCCCCTCCTCCCCCTCGCACCAGACATAGCCGGCGGCGATTGTCGATAACAACAAATGTGCAAGACGCAGTTGTTTGTAATCGGTCAGCTGTTGATGATCAAGTACGGGCAAGCGGTCCACTTGTGCACGAACAGAATCAGATGCGATCAGATCGGGTAAGTCATCTGTTATAATGGACCAGTAGGGAAGGTTCCCGATCTCACGCACGTAACGTAGGGTATGTCTCAACAAAAACTTGGCCAATTAGGGCGGACCAGGGTTGGAAAAAAATTTTCTTTAAACAAGTTTTTTTTAAAAAAAAATTTTAAAAAAAAAGTTTTTTTTAAAAAGTCTCAGATTCGGGGAAATTTTACCAAATTTGCCTAAAAAACGCGCCAAATTGCGAAAAAATGCAACTTTAATTGACAAGTCACTTTTGTGACTTGGTTTGCATCACTTATGAAGGGTGTTTACGTCATTTCGATGCGATCCAACAGTCTGTGCTTGTTATGGACCTATGATTGCTGCTCTGTGGTATCGGACACAACGGTTTGTGGTCGAATAAGCAAGATTCACTCATGAACCATACAGAATTGAGAATATAAGCTGCAGAAATATTTGTCGGGTCGCTGAACCAGTCGTATATGACCGACCCGATGGGGTATGACATCAAAGTACCACGTAAGTACATGCATACTGTGTCTCATGTATCACGGGGAGGTATAATAACATCATTTGTGGCATCTTAGATACCAAATACATGCCCCAAAAGTGATTTTGTGAAGAAAATTTTTCGACCCTTGAGAAAAAATGACAAAAAATAACCCCCAAAAAGGCTATTTTTGGACGTTTTAGAACATTTTGTTCCCCCGAAAAAACTTTTAAAAAAAATTTTTTTTAAATTTTTTCAAAAACCTTTTTAAAAAAAAAATTTAAAAAAAAAATTTTTTTTGCCCAACCCTGGGGCGGACTTAGGTTGAGCACGGAATACGGAACCCGGAAACATTTACATGCAAAAACTTTGATCTATTTCCTGATGCGGAACAGCCTCTGCGTTTTCCGGAAATATTTCCGGGTTCCGGTTTCCGGATGAAACATCAAAAACGCAGAACTCGGAAATGTTGTGCATTCCTTTAAAAAAACAGTGAAGTGACATCTGGTTGAAGGTTAGTTCCGTGTTCCGCAAAATTTATCCGGAAATTGGAATCCGGAAATATTTCCGGAAAACGCAAAAAATAAAAAATTAGTTCGGAAACCGGAATCCGGCATTATTTCCGTGTTCAACCCAAGTCCGCCCTTCAATCATTCCACGATCTGTCGAGGTCACACGACCAACGACTTGCCAACGTTAAGCTGATCTCTCACCAAATAATGAAGAATTATGAAGGTCAAGAAATCACATCATGAAAAAATCTCAAATTCTCTGAATTGTGCTGTAAACGACAATGTTGTAGCTACATAACCAAGCCAAGAACTGACCTGATCCCAAGTTTGACACTTGGCTTGCATAAAGTTGGTCTCCATAGTGGTCCCAAACAATCATGCCTTGGCCTTAGTCTGCATATACAATCCGAAAGCTACAGTACTTGCAAAGAGTCTATGGGCTTCACCGGGAATGTTAGCGATCTTTCCCAGAGAAAAGTGAATTTTCAAACCTGACAACTGATGCCATACTTGAAACTCGGTCGGCAACTTGGTTAGCGGTGTTTCAAGCAGAAATCCGACTTTCGGCGAAATCAAAAACTTTTTATAAATTTGCTGTTTCGTTGATTCCATTGCGAAATACCACAGGTTCTTCGTTGAAATTTACGGACGTAAACAAGAGTAGGTAATTGTAGATGGACAGGACACAATGGTTATGTGTTCTGATGTGAGCTGACAGACGATTGCGGTGACGTAGCAAAAAGTGACGTTTATTTGTGATAAAACGCGATAAGACGTACCGCGCAGTGCAACCTTCTGGTTTGGTTATCAGCTGTCGCGGACGGCACTAAATTTCAGGTCCGAAGGCAGAGTTTTGATTGTGGTGGTGGGTCGCAGCCTGCACTAAAAGGCAGTGGGGAAAGTTCCGTTTTCCATGCATGCGTAAGTATAGGTCGCACAATGACTTCATAAGAGTTGCTCAATTTTTTTTCCAAAATCGTGAAGCGGGAAGGTGACCTAGACAATGAAGTACAGCCCACATTTTCATCCTCCAGACACATTGTATTGAGCTCTACATCACCGATAACGAGCCATTCAATGAGCCCGTAAATGGTTGTTTTGACTTTGGGGCAATCATGCGTTGCAGATGTGTTGTTCAATTTCAGCTTCTGCCTGATGTTTCACAGAACAGATGACTTTCGAACCCCACAAACTGATGCCAGGACTAATTTCACTTCAAAGGCGTGGTGCTGTTGACCGACACGTGCTTGACCGGACACATTTTCGAAAAGTTTCGAAATACGTTCCTCCACTCAGATTCGGGTTGTTTCAAAATGATTGACTAATTTTACGGAAATCCACCCGTTTTGTGTGTGCTTAAGTATAGCCCCATACTTAAGGTTTAGGCTTCTATTTCAGGCTTAGACTATGTCAGTTTAGGTAATAAAATTGTTTCCTCCAGTAGATACATAAATGATCTTCTGGTTGTTGGAGATCCTGATTTCATGAACACAGCTAAACATATTTATCCTGCATCCCTCCCATTATCTCGCACCAATACTGATAATTTTAGTGCCAATTTCTTGGATATCAATATTAGAATGGAAGATAATAAGGTTACACTCGATCTACATATACATATGTCAAATAACCGCCCTTGAAATTTCAGGGAAATCCTGTGTCTCTCATGCATTTTTGTGTCGGTCAACAGCATCGTCCTGAAAGGCATGTCCTTGCAAGTGACCCAAGTGCTTCTGTGAAGGAATTTGTGGAGCCTGTATGTTCTCATCGAGCAAATCTGATGTTTCATCGTTGGCGAACCGAAATGTGCATGAATAAAGACGAGTGACGTGATGAAGCGAACCTGTGGCTTTTGTCTCAGCCTTTTGTTCTGTGTAATTGCCACACCTCTTGCTTTGCCAAGTGTGTGCACCTCAAAGTTTGCCTCTGCCCGCACCCTGACAAGCACGACTCATTTTCATCTCAGTTCGACTCTGCTCTGCTGTCTGGCCCCACGACACGGGCATGGCAGTGATGTTTTGCGTGACACAAAATCAACTCTCTGGTCGGTGATCTAAAGGCAACGTGGACATTGGCGCATTCGCACTGACGGTGTCCTGGTGCACCCCTCGACAAACAAACCAGGTCACAAAAGCGCGCATGTGTTTCAGTACATTGATCGCGCGGACGATGCTGTTGACCGACACAAAGACACGTGACCGACACATTTCCCTGAAATTTCAAGGGCGGTAATTTGAAAAAGAAATTAAAAAAATTATCAAGCGGAGGGAGTGCATGAAAGTTCGAAATTCAAGATTTAATGCACATTATCGTGGTGGACAGGGATGGTGGACATTCAGAAACTGTTTCGAAAATGGTGGAGTTTGGATTGGACAGGGATGGTGGACATTCGACAACTTTTGCGAATGGCCGACAGAGATGGCGCCTCAAAAGTTTACACCCAGTCCACACCGTCGCCATGTAGGCCAACTGTCTCCAACAGCTTTTCACCAAAACAAGGTTTAAGAATGGTGGACGGAGATATACACAATACAAGTTTCGAGAATGTTGGACGGAGATGGTGGACATTCGAGAACTTTACCGCTAGCCTGATGATTCACTCGTTCCGTGCCACTCGGATACAACCCAGCTTGAAACAACCCGAATCTGAGTGGAGGAACGTATTTCGAAACTTTTCGAAAATGTGTCCGGTCCAGTATTATGTGTCGGTCAACAGCAGCACGCGATCGCGCAAACAACATTATTATGAACATGGGCATGGCGTTCAAACTGCCGCGCACCAATTACCGGCGGTTGTACGCATGCGGGTCTCAGCACGAATATTTTTCTGCCGTCGCGCGGGTTTCTGAATTGTGCGGCAGCAAAGAAGGCAGCCAGCGTCTGTGTGCACGCTAATACAGGCGAGAGCGGGGGTCCGCACACACACACAAGGCTGCCTGACGCACACACAGAATAACGCGCACTTCGGCCCGCTGGCTCGGTTTGTTCTCTTGCTTTTGGTTTTCGATGTTGATTTCTCGATAGAATTTTCGAGAACAGTTGGTGAATTTTGTGATTTTGTCAGCTGTGTTTCAGCTCAACTGGATTGATTGATTGGCGCTTGGCCAAGTTTTGGTGAGTTGATGTGTTTGGGGTTGAATTTAGCACATTTTAACTGCGAAACT